>PVJO010001576.1:0-168486 GCA_004026905.1 Hystrix cristata
CACAACTGAATTTAGTTATTAAATCCAGTAGTTTTTTGGTGGAGTTTTTTGGGTCTTCTATGTAGAGTATCATGTCATCCGCAAACAACGATAGTTTAACTTCTTCCTTTCCTATCTTTATTCCTTTTATTTCTTTCTCTTGTCTAATTGCTCTGGCTAATGTTTCTAGAGCTATGTTGAATAACAGTGGTGACAATGGTACAGAATAAATGTAATGAATGTGATCAATGTATGTAGAATGTACCAATACATGCTCTTGGTTTAAAATAAATAAAAATAATAAATAAATAAACTAACTAGGGAACGCTAGAGCTAAGAAAGAAAGGCTATTTTGACACACTCTCCCTCTTGACCCAGCTATGAATAAATAAGGTTTACAAGAGAGATAACATAAACTATAATGGTTATACACTCATATGATATGAATGTAAGTACAACTATCAAAAAATAAGATAAGAGTGAGAGTATAAGAGAAAAACAGAATGTATGTGTTAGGCTTTAAGAGTTTATAAAATAGAATTCAATAAAGAAAAAACAAAGCATCAGGGGCATCAGACATAAAAATGCTAAAGATTGTGAAGGGTCTGTCTTCATTACATATAAATGCACATTTGGTTAATACATAAAAATAACTAATGTGGGTTTTGGTTAAAACAATTTAAAAGCCTCTGCGTCTGAGAACGATGGGGCTATGCTTTAGGGCTATTTTGCAGTATCTGCAATGAATGTATTGATATCTGACGTCAAGATGGCTTTTACATCTTATGCTGTGTGGCATAATTAGTTTTGGGAATTTTTTTCCTCTATACATCAAAGAATTAAAGTGTGTTTCTTACAATTGTAATATTTTAGATATGAAGACATACACTATTTTCCTGTTATCTGCACATTGGCCTATTGTATGTTTTCCAAAAGTTTGTTCTGTACAATAGCCTTCAATGCTACCTTTACCCAGGAGCAGTAAAAATCGTTAATAATTATTACCTGGAATATAGGAGAAAACCTTTCTAGTTGTATAACACTATACAGGAAAATATTTTATCATTTAAATTTTATGTTTTAAATCTTTTTCCCAGATAAACAGCTGTGACAGTAACATTCATAATTAGAGTTTACTGATTGTTTTATAAATGCCAGTCTTAAAGCAGGTTACAAGCAAAATAGAAATTTGAAAAAAATTGAAACAAAGTCCACACTGCTATCATTTGTATCGTTTCTGCCCACTGACATTATATGATTTCTTTCTCTGATAATAATAAACACAAGGAAACATTATGGCTTGTTTTAGTCAATGAATATTTTAAAATAAAAATAGTACAAGTAAGAATTATAATTCAGGGTACTGTTGAGACTATCACAGATTTATTTTTATAAGATAATGTACAGCCAATGTATAAGTCTGTGAACAAGCAGGAGAAAAAATTCACCTCAAGCAGCAGATATTTAAAATAAAAAATTATTAGCATGTGCCAGGAAAGTAACTATAACAATGTAAAGAGAACGGGAAAAGTCACCCCCTGTTTGAGGGGGTTACCTCAAAATTATGAACCTGGAATGGGGGCCCCTTCTTCAGGCTAATTGAAGAGGATATTACAGTAGCCCACTAGATGGCAGAGAAATTTGCCACACAGTTAGGCCAAAGGAGGTCCACAATAGCTAGAAATACACTTGAGTATGTGTAAGGAGCTCTATCTGGCAGGAGGGCATTCAAAGCAATGAGCCGCTGCTGCAGAAATCAGCACTGGGCGGACCACAGGAAGAGAGTCGTGTGGTTTAAGTCAGGGATTCTCCGTATCTCAGAAACCACACACTGCGGGGTCATGGTTGGGTGCAGCTGCACTGCATTTCTTCACATACGCGCACACTCACACTGAACAGGAGCAAGATGAGGAGTAACTACATGCATAGGAACCAGGAAAGTCATGTACTTTCTCCTGCAATGTCCTTCCTAATCCTTTTACTGGCTAACGTACATCATGCTCTTAAAAAGAAAAAAAAATACTTCAAGCAGTCAGTCTTGGCTCTCAGAACAAGTACTGAAAGGGTAATTTGGAGCTGAGAGATAATAAGTCAGTAACTTGCACAGCAAACAATCAAAAATATGTTTGAAGTGTCTGCCTTGAGAAAGGCATTGTAAGCCCTGCGTTAGATACTAGGAGAAGCACTCTTTGGGAATTTGGATGAGGTAGCAACAGTTGGGGGATTAAAGGGAGGAAAATTGATTTTATGGTTTAGATCTAAGATGTCTCTCCAAAAGTCTCATATTAGGAGCTGGGGCCTGGTCAGAGGGAGTGATCACTGGGAGAGTGACCTAGAAGACTGTAGTCTTTCCTGGCCTGCTTCTTCTTCTCTTTCTCTTTCTCTCTCTCTCTCTCTCGCTCTCTCGCTCTCTCGCTCTCTCGCTCTCTCGCTCTCTCGCTCTCTCGCTCTCTCGCTCTCTCTCTCTCTCTCTCTCCTGACTGTCATGGAATAAGCAGCTATTCTTCTACACTGGGTTGTACTGCTGTTCTACCATGCGGTTTCTGCCCCAAAGCCAGCCAACTTTGGACTGAGAGACCCTACTGGAAGCTGTGAGTCAAGTAAACCTCTCCTCCTTTAAATTGTAGATTTAGGTATTTGGTCCTAGAAATGGGAAAGCGAACTAATATAAGGTATAAAAGTAGAAGGTGAAAACAGAGAGAGGAGCAAGAGAGAAGAGGAGAGAAACAAATCATACTCATAGAGCATATATTTAGGAACACAGGGTCCAAGTTGTTCTTATAAAACCTTTAATTTGGTGAGTATTTAAGAATTTTATAAAATGCCATATATTAGGTTATTTTGATCCTAACACAACCATCCTATAGGATTAATTTAGTCACTAATATTACTACCAGTGTTTACATGAGGTCAAGCAATATTAACAGGCTTATCCAGACTTACTCATATCTAGCGAATATTATAGGATTTGAATTTAAATTATTAGAAATGTTTCGAGAACACTATGATACTTAACCTCAGATTGGCCATGAAATTAAAGACTAGAGTTGTCTCAGGCCCCAATTACCCAGAAACGTGTTGAAAATTCCACATGAATCTTAGGAGTGTGCAGTAAGCCAGGTACATGTCTATAATCCCAGAATCTGGGAGGCTGAGTCAGGAGGTTTGCAAGTTCAAGTCCTATCTGAGCAACTTACCATCTTAGCAAGCCTCTGAAAATAAAAATAATAATGGGCTGGAGAGGTACTCAGTGTGAAGGCTCTGGGTTTAATCCCTAGCACGGGGTGGGGGGAGTGCACAATCGAGGTCTACCCATCTTTATAATTCACTGAGACAGTGAGGCGGCAGCTTTACCTTCCCTATGGCAACTGTGTCAGAGACTCTCCACCTTCTTCCACCATGTCCTCATAGACACACACACCCCCCCGAAACTGCCAGTGCACAAAGATGATGCTAGTGGTCTTGTTACTTTTCTCATTGCTGAGATACAATATCTGACACCCACAACCGAAAGCAGGAGAGGTTTATTTCGGATCACAGCTTCAGTCCGTGTCTGGCAGGCTTAAACACAGAAATGACATGATGGAAGGCCCCTGTGGAGGAAAACTGCGCATGTCATAGTGGCCAGGAAGCAGAGCGAGAGAAGAGAGGAGCAGGGGAAGGAGATAGATCTTCCGTGTCATAATCCCAATGACCCACCTCTGACCAGGCCCACCTCCTAGCAGGAAGTCAGTCAAACGGCCCCATAATCCACCACCTTCCACAAGCACCACCCCCAGCTTGTGAGGTTTGGGGGAACATCTGAAATCCAAACCACATGGCAGTGATTATAGAAACTTTCTAGGTCAACCTGTGAACATTTTAAAATCTTATAAAATTAACCTCTCACTAAATTTTTTAGAATTAAGAAACATTTTTAAATTTCAGATTTCTTAATTTAAATTTTTAAAGTTGAAAACAAATTTAATATGCATCAATCCTAGGAGGAATTATTAGAGCATACAAAAACAAAATTTGACAACTCACAAATGATAATCAGATTTGCTATGAAGTAATGTGCCCGATATTTTCCCTGACTCAATGAGTTCTTCCCGTGTTTAAATAATTTTTAATGCCATGTAATTAATCTCAGACTCAATCCATACAGCTTTTCAAACTTACTTAAATCTTCAGTTCTGCTGACAACACACTTCTCTAAGTATTTAAATTGTACCTGAGCGTGAACATAAGAGAATTAAAGCCAAAATAAAACCCCAAAATATGCTGCTGCCTACAATTTCCAAATAACAAAAAGGCGTATTTTATTTTGTTTGAATAACACAGATTTCTTCCTCTGTTTTCTAAGCCACTTTAAATCTTTTCTAAACCAACTGTCACCAATCCCTGTGGGGAAGCTGAATTTTTAAAAATTTTTCTCTGCTGCTTATCGTACAATTAAGCGTTCGTTGTCAAGGCACTCGTTTCCCGGTCTGGTTGTGCTTTGCTTTCCATTTCTTGCTTGCCTGTGCATCCTTCCCATTATTACTTAATGCCACCAGCAGAGGGTAGGCAGGATAAGGGCAAATCAGGGAAACTAAACATTGCTGCTTGAAAGCGCATACGCCAAAATTTTTAGAAAGAAGCTGAGCCCGGTTACAATAATTAATCTCTGACTGTTGAATAGCCAACAGCAGAAATTGTGTACAAATTTATAATCTTTAGAGGCTTCCTTTATCTGAATGATCACGATTTTGACGAAGAGAAACGAATACAGACTTTATTTCTTTTTCCTCTCCCCTTTCTTTCCCTCTAATGATTTTTCCTTTAAGTCTGCGTGAATTATAAATCTCATACTTGAAGCAATTTATAACAGCAACATTTAATACAACCAAACTTAAGTTTTCTAAATTATTTGAAAAATACAGTTTTTAAAATTATCTCAGAATTTAAATAAGGGAAGCAATTACTATGGGATTTTCTTGAAAGAACTTTTCTAAATAAGCAGTTTATTAGAAAGCATGCTGTTTAACCCTTGAAGGACATTTTCTTGGGTTTCTCTGTAAAGCTGCAAATGTGATGTTAGAAGTCGGAGGGAGAGTCAGACCACAGTAGGGACTGTGTCCTTCTGGTAATAAAGGACGGCATGAAAGTGACCCTGTCAGAGAATATTAAATATATTTTTTAAATACACTTAATATGACAAAGGTAAATACCACAAAACAGAAGGAAACTACCAGTATACGCTGAAAAAAGAGATTTAAAAAGAAAATCTCAGCAAGAGTAATTTAAGGATACAAGTAGGTCTTGTAAAAGTCATCCTCTACTTCCGTTTCTGCAGATCTTCCTCGACTCATCCTGACGTGCAAGGGTTCTGCCTCACTCCTACCTGCAGACCAACACAGATTTACAGTTAAATAAAATCTTAACATATGTGTCATTGTCAGGTGGCATCTCCTTTTCAAACCAATTTTTGAAATTTTTTTTTTTTTCAATTTTTGAAATTTTATAGAATTTTTTACCATTGCAAATTTACGTTTTGTTGCTGTAAGGAATAAAATATTTTCTTATAATAATTAAATATGTAAGGCTTAACATGAGATGGGTTCTTTTCTGTTTTTAGACAAAATATTTGCAATTAACACAAAATGGCAACAAATATTCAATATGATCCTTCAACTATTTGTATTGTATAAAATTTTCTCTCTATGGTATCTAGAATTTTAAAGTTGGTGTATTAGTCCCATATTCTATATTTAATGTGAACCACATTTTAGAACTAAAAAGTTTTTAAATCATTTATGTTCTCTGAAGTTCATAATAATTATCAATTCTGAATAGATCAGTTCTGATTAACCTAAACAAACAAATTTTTCAATTATTAACTATTTCATTAATATTACTTGAGAAACTTAGGTAATGTTCTTAATATGAAAAAAACTGTTAGGTTTCTAATTCTCATACATACAGATGTGATTTTTTTAAGGTTAATTAGACATGCTTTCGTGGTAGTATTCTGGCTCTCACTTTCATTTGTATGTGCCTATTACTAATTATTTTAAAATCTGTACATTTGAAATAATTATTTAAAGTCTGTGTTTTGTGGGTCACTAGGGAGAGACTTGGATATAGAAGCACATGAAGATTCAGATATGAATAGTAATATTACTTTGGAGCGTGAAAAAATTGCAAATTTTACAGGCTTTTTCTATTCTAAAGAAAACATTTAAGTTGAGTTTATATGCACAGCATGCTCAATCCTTTTCTTGACTATTAAAACCAGTAATTAGCAGCTGTTCAATTACTTAAAAGAGTCAAGCTGTGCATACTGTAGCTAAGGACAGAATGTACAAGTAAAAGAGAATGTAGTAAACCCATTGTCTCCCTTTTAAAAGACAATTGTTAAATAGGATCATATGTCTTGATTTGTTGTCACAATGTAAGCTAGGTCCTGCTAAGAAACAGTAAATTCACAAATACTTGTCAAACATAATCATATTTCTGAACCATTAAAATATTTTAAAAGACTGAAACTGAGTATCTTAAATAACACTGATTTGCTGATTTTTGTATAAACACTAAATTTTCATGATAATTTGGATCATTTTATGCAAAATTCTACTACAAAATAGTACATTTATCTTGAATTTCAGATTTATATGAAACATTTCAGACGAATGGTTAAATTGATTAAATAATTTTTTCATAGCTAAAATAATTATTTTCAAATTAGTTTTTTGCTAAATAATTTTAAAGTGTTATTATATTTGTAAAACTAGTATCATTTAAATGTGTATGATATAAATGAACAAGTTAGATGCTAATAACAGGATATATCTTCTTGATTTCAACTTGGTCATATAAAATATTTTCCTTAACATTTTGCTGTAGGTTCTATATTTTGTAGAATCACCCACTTTCATTAATTTAAAAATTAGAATCAAAATTTATATTACCTAAAATATGTTGGAACCTTGAAATTCAAAACATGATAGGACAATTAAATCCAGACTCCTAAACAGTCTTTTTTGCATGTGACAAATAAGTCACCATGTTCTAAACACTTTAAAAATATTTCATTAACTTTAAAAATATTTCATTAACATAATTTGGAATAATGAGGAAATAAAAGTTGTTATTGCTTGAAATGTAAAACTCATATATATATGTTCATTTCTTAAACTACAGGATATCAAAGCAATTCTAGAATATACAGAATGTTTTTAAAAAATTATTTTTGTTTAAAATGTAAGAATCTAATACTTTCATTCCTTAAAGTGCAAAATTTCAAAAGCAATAGAATGGAAGAAATTTTATTTCAGGAACCTTTTAAATTTGAAAATGTTTATTAGCATCAAACATTTATTTGTATAACATTAAAGATAATAATAGATTAAAAATGATTTTAAAAATCTGTAGTCAACCCTCAACTTTGTTCTATTATAATTCTTACAAAATAAGGATAAAATAGTTTTAGGATGTGTTACCATATATACAGTATAGCATATATTCTATGGCTATATTAATGTGAAGCAGTTAAATTCAAAGTCTTCATTAAGAAGAAGAAAATGTTCTTTCTTTTTCAGGTCTGGAACTTAATTTTTCCTCATTGACCAACATTTTACATTACCAGAAACATAATCATATGTATTCTCTGGGTCTCCTCTTCCTATGGGAGTTGTAAGATTTAATGGAAATGAACGTGAAGATTCTTCTTTCATCCAGTTGCATCTATTCAGTAGCAATTCAGGATACAGATAAACCTACACATGTCTGTGATGTTTTGAAAAGCCGAATTTAAACATCCACAGGCAGCTGGTGGGAGTATAAACTGCTAAAACAAATGTGAAAAAATAATTTGACTGTACTTGGTAAAGTTCAGTATGTGCATACCATCCATGTGCACAATGCTCCCGGACTGGCTGGGAGACACATAGAAAAATTGTTCACAGTAGCAAAAGGAAAAAAAAAAGTATATTTCAGAAGTCCAATGTCAGTGGAAAAGACAAGTAAATTGTGGCATATTTATACACTCGAGCACTTCAAGGGTGGGAGACTCAGTGAAATAGATTTATGGGCATCAACGAGGAAGAATCTAAAAAAGCCAGTAAACATTAAATTAAAAATTAGGTAACGGAAGAACACAACATTCCATTGATTTTGATTTGCAGAACAGGTAAACTAAACAACCCATACTTAGGATGCATCCAAATGTAGAAAAATTAGAAAGAAAAGCAAAGTAATAATTAGCACAAATTCCGGTGAAGACTCCTAGGGGTGAAGGAAGGAGGAGAGGGACGGAGGGCGGGACGGTGTGCACTCAGGTGCCTTCAAGGTGTCTTGCATGCTTTGCTTCTCCAGCTGGTTGGTGGGTACACAGAGTTCAGATTTTTGTCTTTTTTTAATTTTTTGTATTGACACGTTTTAAAAATTTCATATGTACTATATATCATAAAATTAAAAAGAACATTAAAAAATGAAGAAATTAAATGTAGTCATATAACTTGATGAATAAATTGCTAGTAATTGTCTTATTGGTCTCAAAATAACCTCTTGGCTAATTTTTTGTCTTCTCCCAACCAACAAACATGCAAAAGAGAGTGTGTGTTAAAGCCCAGAGCAAAACAAGAGTGATATTAATTCTAATATACAAGAAACTAAATCTAAACTTGCTGGAGGTGAATTACAGTGAGGACTAGAAATGGGGAGAGTAGTTTTCAACAAAACTGAGGAGGCACTCAGCCAGTGAGTGACAGGCAGAAGTTCAGAGCTGAAACACACACTGAGGATGACTCGAGACTATTGTAGAGAGAATCTGAAAGCCAGCTTCCCCACTTGTATGTTGTCCCTTAAATAAGCATAATTTTCTTCCTCTCCTTTCTTGTCACATCCGCCAACAGCAAATTCTCCAGCCTGAAACTTGCCTGAGGGAAAACCCTAAATATGAAGATATTTACATTTTTTTTCTCTCAGATTGAAGAACTCAATTCTGACATTCATTCACCCACCTTCAACAAGTGTTTACTGAGCACCTACCATGTGTCGGGGACCTTTCCAAGTACAGCAGTGGACAAAACAAACAAAAACCTAAGATCTGCAAACATTTTAAAATGTCTCAATAAAGCAGAAGTCGCTTCTCCCCTGGAACTAGCACCAATATTTCATCTCTCAGTGAAAAAACACATTCATGTATTTTAAGTTAAAATACTTAATAACACCTATGCACAGACACCTGCAGTTTATTCACCAGTTTTTTGATATCCTTACTGTATAGTCAAGTCCTTTTCTTTGAGTATGAGCCCACTAATAATGAGAAGCCGTCCACACAAGGCATTGTGTACAGTCTCGAAATTCAGTGTCTCTCGAGTGGGAAAAGAATTTAAAAGCCGCTAAACGTAGCTTTAGCTGATTGTCTTAAATAACACTTTAGCAGGTAGCAGAAGTTTTGGGATGTTTATTTGTGATTTGTTTCCTCCTAGCCTCAGCCTCCCACAACTAACTTAGCAGCGTAACTTCCCTTTCATGGAACTTTTTTTAAACATTCTATTTTGATTTTCTGTTTTCTTTTAAAACTTATCTTTTGTCTATATATAAACTGTACTTAAATTATGTCACTAAAATAACAACTGCAGCAGCCAGGCATAGTGGCCCATGTCTGTAATCCCAGCTACTTGCAAGGCTGAGGCAAGAGGATCCCAAGCTGAAGGCCAGCATAGGCAGCTTAGTGAGACCCCGTCTCAAATAAATATTTTTTAAAAGGGCTGGGTTTATAGTTCAGCACTAGAGTTCTTGCCTTGCATGCCTGAGGCCTTGGATCCAATCTCCAGCACTGCAAAAACCAACCAATTAAAAAAACAAACAAAACAAAACAAAACAAAACTACAAATGGCATAAAGAGGTCTGGGAAGTGGCACAATTTTCAATTTGAGGAACTAACCAGAAGGCTGTTGATAAGTACAAACCTTGACTGTTGGCATCAAAGATGAGCAAACTTACCTATGCGAGCGGAAACCACTAACCTTAAGCATTCCGCCCTCTTCAGCATCCTTCGGCCTATTTTAGGAAACAAGTGGAGGAGTTCCGTTCATCCCGTGACAGTTAGGAGGAGGCCGTTCTAACTCCATGGAAGCCGCAGCCTGCATGACAAGAAGGGGTTGTGAGCAAGGGAAGATGAACTCCGGGGATACTGGGAAAGAAAAGCCCTACTCGGAAGACGCTATGCCCTGAGATTAAATGTGTATGTTCAGTCCGTGACCCACTTGAATGGGTGCCACTTGAATGGGGGCCACGGGTGCACGACGGCCACCACCTTCAGTGGAAAGAAAAGAATAACAGAAAGTCCCTCCGGCCTCGGGCCTCCCTGCAGCAGCCTCAGCCTCAGCCTGGGAGTCCCCCCGCTGCTGTGTCCGGCAGAGGCCCAGGCTGCGGTCCGCACCGTGGTCCCGACTGCCTGTCAAAGTCAGGGACACAAGTGACGCCAATTCTGGTGAGCCCTCCAAGGAAGAAAATTCCCACTGAAGCTGTTGGTGTCGCCCCTTTAAGAACTGTACGTTGGAAAATGAACGCCCACTTCCTCTTCTCACCACACTCTGAAAACCAAAACAACAGTCCAAAGCTCAGCTTGGAAGTTTCACTGCTGTCCTCACACAGGTGACGCGACCCCAAGGCGTGCTCCGGAGGCTCCGAAGAAACAGTCCAGGGACCCGCGCGAGCCGGGGCGGGCATGCTCCGGGCTCCTGGGTCTTCAGACATTATCCCCCAGCAGCAGGAGCAACCGAACCGAAGCAGGCCTCGCGGGCCAGGCTGCAAGCTCGGGCGGTGGGTGGGCGAAGAATCTGCGCCTGCTGCTGCTGTGGTATCTCCAGTCTCTGAACTGGTTAAATAAGCATAAAACTAAAAACTAAAAGGACAGAAATGAGTATATTATGATAATTAAAAATTAAACCATTTAAAGCACAAGTGGCAGGCATAGAATGAGACCCCTTCCCCGCCTCGTGCTGGAGACAGAGCTCACTGGGGCTCCCCAAAGTCAGCGTCCTCGCCGCAGGGACTCGGCTGTCAAAGCTGTCAGGAGCTCGGTGCATCCTGCAGCCAGGAGCTCAGCACAAGGCCAGGAGCCGCCATGCAGCCGAAGTGAGGGCTGCAGCACACCTGAGACCGCAGGTTCTTCCGTCGGTCCAGGCCACCCAGACTCGCCTCTCAGAACCTGCAACTCCAGTGCGCCTACATGCTAAAGTCTAGAAGACTCCGGATGCTTCTGGGCACCGTGCTGGGTCCTGGCGCTTACCACATGCAGGTCACCCACCATGTAGACCATGCCGAAGCTCGGACACTTTCACCCCTCCCCTCCCTTTGAGCTTTGCTTCCTAACAGGCTGTTCAAAGTAGGTGTTATGGCTTGTATCTGGACGTCCCCCCAAAGCCTCCTGCACTCATGGGTGGGGCTTTTCAGAGGTGGCTGGATCTAGGGTGTGTAGTGCCGGGATTAAGGAGGTGTGATTACTAAATTAGTCCACTGATTGGTTAAGCATAGTTCTGGGAGTGGATGATGGGAAGGTCTACCTTGGGTGTGAGCAGCACCACCCAAAAACCAGGTAGCCTGGGTGAGAGGGAGAGGCTTCTGCCTTACAGCCTGCTGCTGCTTCTGCTGCTGCTTCGCCACTTTGCTGCCTGCCAAGAACTGTTTCTCCTCTGCGATGCCCTCTGCCAGGCCACCCCGCCTTGGAACTAGCCAACTATGGACTGAAACCTCTACAACCTGTGAGCTAAATAAACCTTTCCTCCTTTAACTTTGGGTGTTGAATATTTTGTCTCAGTAATGAGAAAAGTAAGACAGTAGATATAGTTTTTTAAAGATTTAAAAGTTTGCTCCACCATGGCAGAAGTGTGTAGTGGATCAAAGCCGCTCACTTCCTGTTGGTTGGGAGGCAGAGCACAGGTGAATAGCACCAGAAAGGAAGGTGCCAGGGACCAGGTAGCGGACCAGAGGTCATGCCTCCATGCCCCACCCAGACACACCCAGAACTGCTCTTCACAAACCTCCTAGACTGCTCTCAAGCTAATCAAGTTGACAATCCAGATTAACTGTCCTCTTCAGGTCGTCTCCCACCCACCTGGTATATGTGGGTGCATGAATCAGGCACTTCACCTTGCAGCCTGTTTCTCTGAGGATCCTCAGCTAACTATTTCTAAGGCTCACCTTGATTTTGCCTCCTCCTCCTAAGAGGTTGCAATGCAGTGATGTTCATCATAGATACAGGGAGAATGATACTTACAGGCCATATGGTTCTGCAGCTATGGTCTGTACACTGGGTTCTGGAGTTTCTGTTACCTTCCTCAGGCTGCCGAGAGTAGGCTGCAACCTGCCAGCAAACTCTGCTTGACACTGGAGACTTCAGGATGCTTCTGCTCTCAGATGCATGCAACAGATTACTTTGGCTTGACCGATCTGTGATTTCTTCCTCCGAACCTTTAAAAGATGCTGAAAGGCAAAGAGTTCTGTCTTTTTTGAAATAAATTTTTAAATAACTAGATTTTAGGAATTTCAAAACATTCAATGGATAACTGTAGACATATTTGTTTTGTACAAGGAAGTGTTAGGGTGGAAAAATTCCAGGTTTGAAATCACTAGTGTGCACAATCCTAGGCATTTGAATTTCATAGTCCAGCCTTTTATTTATTTTTAAAGTTTTTTATTTTTATTCATTTAATTAAAAATGCTTCTTATGCATCATTGTTGTCCTTTCAAAATGGACATTTTAATCCCACAGAAATAACTATAATCTCACAATATAATGCTATACTTGCACAGTTAATTTTAAAATACTAAATTCACTGAATTTAAACCTTACCCCCAAATTGCTGGTGTTATGCTTACATTTTAAAAAATTTCCACCCTAGCCTGTGCAAAAATTGGCATGTAATGGCAGAAGTACAAGGGCAAGTATTTTTGAGACATATTGTCCTAAGTCATTTTGATAGTTAAATATATATAAACCAAAACTACTCTGGGAGGTATGCTTACGTCATTATTCTTGTCCACCAGCCAACCTCACTTAGGAAAATCTGTTTTCTATTGCTATAACAAAACACCTGAGGCTGGATGATGTATAAAGAAAAGAGGTTTACTGAGCTCACAGTTCAAGAGGCTGAAATTCTTAATTCTTCCCCAGGTGCTTGGCCCCAGGAGAAAAGCCACTTAGGGGATGGCATCATGGCAGGAGGGCCAACAAGAGGAGTGATATGATGAGACAGGAAGCCAGAAAGCAGGCCAGGCTAGTCTTATCGTTTTACAACAACACTCATTTGGAGAACTAACTGGAGTCCCAGGAGAACTATGAATTATATCAACTCCTTCTGAAGGCAGTGACTCTGGTGACCGAATTACCTGCCCAAAGCTCCACCTCTTAATGGTTCCACCACCCACGAATATACCCACAATGAGACCAGGCTTCCAACATACCACACCTTGGGATGCACATTGAAATCATACCCAACCCATAGCATTCCCCTTCCCTCCTTCTAGATACAGATATACAAGCTCATCATAAAGAGAAAAATCCTGATGATTAGGTTACTTTCAGAAGTCTTCTTCAAGGTGTCATACAGAGGGTGTGTGGTTGAGAAGAAAAGCCTGTTTTGGGGAAATGGCTGATAAATTGCAGTAATTGTACTACTCCTCTCCACTAGGGCAGTTTCTAATTTGAGTTACAGAATAGTATTGAGCATGGCAGCAGGTACAAATAGAAAAGAGAAGGATTTGTCTCTGGGACACTTCAACAGTGTGCCACATGTTCAGTGTGGAAAGCTCACTAGAGAGCTGCTAATACCGCTGGAGATCCATTAATGTATATCTGGAGTCGGAATGTGTATAATATCTTTTTTAAAATTTCTTTGTGCAGGTCAACTTCATAAACAGATTTATTAACATTTGTATGGAATCAGATGGACCTCAATTTGATTCCTGGCTCAGCTGCTTGATTGTGCTGAGACTCAGAATAAGTTCTGCTACTTCTCTGAGCTCGTTTAGCCATTTTTAAAGCCGTTATAGTAATATTTATTTTACTTAGTCATCATGAGAATTAAAACTGCTAAATGTTACATGAAAGGATATTGTTGTAGCATGATTATATGAGGGATAATACATATAAATATTTATACAATGAATTAAACATGAAAATGAACTATAAGTTACAAACATTAGGAAGGATAGAGCAGTGTGCTCAATACCTGCACATCATATGATTGTGTATCTGGGTTGAGAATATAAAGAAGTCTTAGGAAACAAGCTCTGTTTTCCCTTCCATGAAAGAATTATGTCCCATATTCTTCTCTGGATGAGAATGAACAAGTTACAGGCTACAAGAGAAAATCACAGATGTGCAAGCTAATTTGCGGGTCCACAGACCTTAAAAAAATTGAGTTCCTGGCTTCCCTTTGTGTTTTAGGAGAAAGAATAAGAAAGGAAAGTTGTGTGACTGTTCCAGAAGTCATGCTCGAGTGGCTTTTTTCCGGCTTCCTCTGGTCGTTCTGCACTAAGGTGATCACACAAGGGACAGAAAGAACCGGTCTTCATGCCTGTCAGAGAAAACACTGCCCGCTGAGCATGGTGAGGGCGTTCTGTGGTCCTGAGGGCGAAAGAGGGATACAGGGCAAGAAGAACGTACAGAGCACAGCCACTACAACTAGATCATTCGCTAGAGCAGTGAGAGGAACATAGACTCTGCCTGCAGAATGCCTGAGTGTGCATCCTGGCTCTACCACTCATTTCTTGTGTAATGTTTGGGAAATTCATCAACCTTTCTGTGCCTCAGTCGCCTCATTCATCAAGTGAGAATAGTTACTTTAAATAGAGACGTAGAAACTATAAGTAAAGAGCAAAATAAAAGGTAGTAGGTAGTAGGAAACAGGGAGATAGATTGTTCTCAAATGGGGGTGGGACCAAGAGGTGGAAGAGAAGGGAGGGCGAGGAGGGAACAGAGATGGCAAAAGGGAGACGTGTTATGTACATGTACCAGCTCCACCCAGGGAATATAAACAGTATGCTCTGCAAACAAGGATTAATAAAAAACAGACCCAGAGCATTCAAAATTTTATTTTGCCCATTAAAGACATAACATCTTAGTTTTTCAAACAGATAATTCTAACATATAGCAATGAAGACATTTAACAATAAATGAAAACTCTTAACATGGAATACATTTAAGATTTTTAGAATAACTAACTGTCCTCATTTTTCACTTTCATTGTGGGTTAGGGAACATTATGTTCTGAGACCAGAATGGGCGATACCCTATACACAATGCTAACCATAAAGCATTTAAACTCATTCAGCATCACACTTCGGAAATACTCAGATTTTCTGTCCTTCAGCTTGAGATACACCAAGTCTTACAGCTTGACTTTGATTTTAGGAAATGGTACAAGGAATCACCCTACCGTTTAACAGACCCAACTTATTCTAACTCCCTAGCAGTCCCAGATATTATCAAGAACATTACTAAATGCTAAAGTAATCAAAGTTTTATATTGCCTGCTTGGAATTAAGTTTCACAAAATTCATAACATGTAAGTTAACAACCTTGATGCAAAAGGTTTGCATCAAAACAAATGCAAGTAACCACTCGAATTCCAATTAGGTTGCATTACATCCTTTATACATATTAACATAAAACACATATGCATACCTTTTATTCTGCAGTATCTTTGATATCAGATCAAGGCCTCTTCTTCAAGTATAGTTTCGCTGACTAAAGTTTGATTGATTAGAGCACGTCCTTGCCATCACACTCTTGAAGCATCCTTTGAGATTCCTAATATTGGTTTCTGTAAAAAGAAAAAGATACATAAAATATTAGCAAAGTAATGTAAAAATATTTATGGATTTTGTTTTTATTTTCTTCATTTTTTTGCTGTTATTCACAAATGTCCAATTTAGCAATGTTTTAATGGTAGTTTTCGTAAAGAGTCTTTCAAAAGTATTCAACTTAGTTTTCCTAGAAACAACAATTTTTTTTAATTCTGGATGTTATTTCACCAGTTTATGGACATTTAATGCAATTATGTAATTACACTAACAACTGGCAAAAACCAGTTTGGGAACAAACACAAAATTTGTTGGAAAGAACCCTGACTCTACCTGGTGGGAGCAGAAATGTAGAACATACTGGAAGGAAGCCTTCTAGTTCTCGCGAATTCTCTCTGGCCTTGGATTAGTATGTTTCACAGTGGAAATAAAGAACTTTAATTAATCTAGTGAGTATTAAGAACATATATTTGAGTGATTTTCTCATTTAATTTCATTAACTATTTAGAAAGCTAATTATGAGTATGGCACTTATATTTCAGCACAAATTTGCAATTATGATATTTTTTACAAGCCATAATTTTTTAAAACAAAGTTGTGTCTGAATATATGGGCCTAAAAATAAAAGACTGTAGGTCTGAGATGACAATAGTAGTGGTACCATGCTCTGTATTCAAATTTTCAAGTTGACTAGACAAACTGCTACTGTAAATAGATCAGCTTTGGTCCTTCCGTCTTGCCTTCATACGCCCTCTTTCAGAAGCATATTGGGTTTTTTTGTTTTGTTTTGGTTTTTTTTGTTTTTGTTTTTGTTTTACCAAGAACATGTATTGGTACATTGTAGATAAACATAATGATCACACTCATCATAGTTAATTTGTAACTGTACATGATGTATCTTGGTTCTGTGCTCCGCATATTGGTTTTTTTAATCACCCTTCTCTCTTATCTCTTTTTTCAATCCCCTAATAGATGTGTTGACCTAATTCCTAGCTTAAATTCTCTTAATTCATGGTCTCCAAAATTATTTCCCCTCGAAGTTCTCCCATGTCAAAATTTTCCTATTTCTTTTTCCAGTCCTTTAAAGTCTGATTTTGATACGTTGAAATAGTTGTGATGGTAAACATAAATATTTTAATGTAGTTATTAACATGAGTATATAACATGTACCCATTGGTTATAGTAGTATCCTATTTACAAGTATCTTAACAGAAACCTCATAGAGATAATCCCTCACCAAAAAAAAGTCTGATAAATGGCAGGATTTTGACAGATGCTATGGAAGACTTAAGAGTTAGGAGAGACTTTTCAGTGAGTGTACTTTTTAGGCCCCTTTAAAAATTAGTACTATAGAAGCTATCTAATCATTCTAATTATTAGGGATAACTCTGAATTACTTGCATCAAAGACACACAAAAAACTCTCTCTATCAAACAAACAGCACAAATGTGCAAGCTGTATCTAGAACTCAAAATATGTTTATTTTATTTTGATCCAGAAACTCACTGTGTGTGTGTGTGTGTGTGTGTGTGTGTGTGTGTGTGTGTGTGTGTGATGTGCCTGTGTGGATGTGTATTTTTGGCGTTTTTGTTCAAGTATAAGTTTCCAATGATAAAGGAGCTATATATAATTTCTAGAGGGGTACTGATCCCATTTTAGATCTTCCCAAAGAATCTATTCTTAATAGACTTGCTAGAGACTTGCTTTATTAAGAGGCATCTAAGCAGCTATAACCCACAAACCTCTGGTACCACATTTCTCCCCAAAGATAGAGTTTATCTGACACCTTTCCTTTCTCCCCCGATGCCATAAATCAGAGATGGGAAACTTTCATTTTCAGGCCTTGCCAGTTTATAGAAAGTATAATAAAATTTTGCTACATTGGAGATAAAGTCTAGGTTAATGAACAATTGTATAACTCTAGTCCAGTTTATTCAATAATTCTCAAGCATTTCTGAAGCTTTGTGTTCTCTTGTTTGGTCTTCAATTTCTATGAGCTACCCTTTAAATCTAAGAAAATAATGATTCTACAAATTCTGACTGAGATGTTATTTTTGTGCGTGTGTCATTATTACCTTTATAAATAATAAAGTAGATTATTTTCAAAAGTTCTCTTCAGTTCCTCAATTGTTTTTAGAATCACCTTAAATAATTACTACTCAAAATATTTAAAAATTGTCATTTCTTTGTTTATCAGAAACTTACAGTTTAACAAGTATGTCTAAAAATATGCACATGCTTGTATACAAGGACTCTCAGGATCAAAATAAAATAAAGTTTTTGGTTTTTTGCTTTTTTTTTTTTTAGTTTTAAACATAACTCCAGAACTGTAGTATGTCTTTCATGCAAAGAATTAAGACTCAGTCCAAATAATTCTGCACCTATCAAAGTATACCTCTGAACAGTCTTGCTTTCTACAGTTGTGACACGTTGGGGAGGGATTATATGTTTCCTTCCATGTAAACCAGTAAAGGTAATTATAAAATTGATGTTTTCTAAAGCCTTTTTCAAAATGTATTGACACTGTGGTTGATATCTTGCTTTCTAATGATCTGTAAGCAAGGTTGTCAAAGATAGGCGATTATATACACAGTTCATTTCAGAAGACTATTAAAGGCTTTGGGATGGTAAAAGTGCAATATTTCTAAAAATACTAATGAGAAGTTTTACTAACACAAAGGGGGCATAGTTAAAAAGCCCCATGGTCTATATTCCTGAATTCTATCACACTAGCCTTGTCTTTGCTTGTTCGTTGCATAAATGGCTAACCCTTGGAAAATCAGAGAACCCTGGCCACCAGGAACAACACAGTATGCTACTAACTAGGGTGTTTCCATTTCTTCTGTAGTTACTATGAGTAATGATAAATTAATATCTCTAAGAATAATGTTAGAATCTTATAAATAGTAGAATTTTTCCTTTCATGCATTTGTGTACACTACTTAGAATGAATTAACTTGAAGAAATTTAAGCTAAATGACATTTAAAACTTGTGTTTTCTGTGGTTTTTCTCCATGTGCCCTCATGTGGGCTCCATGTGGTAGAGGGAAAAGTTGGTGTGAAGGGCCTCGGGGACGCTGGGTAGAAAGGACTTTGAGCAAAACCTAATTAGGATTAAGAAAATGACGATGCAAAGAACGTGAATGTTTAGGTTGTGATGGATATAATAAAAGATACTTACCCTTGTAAACTTTGTTAAATTTGAACAAAGATACAGAAAGTTAAAAAAAAAAAGACTAAACAAAAAGTTAAATTCAATGTGTTAAGATGGAAGATAAACTTCCATCATTCGTAGGAAAATGAATGCACCTTGAGACCTTAATGTTAAGAGGAATAAATCAGACACACAAGCTTAAATATCACATGGTTTCTATCATATGAGAGGCCTAAAATATAAATAAAGGCCAAAATAAAAGATATGTAACAGAAAATACGGAGATAGATCTTTTGCAAAAGGGAAGGTGACCAAGAGATGGAGGGAGGGGGCAAGAGGGGAGGAGATAAGGAAGAATAAAGAATTAAGATGTATTATGTCCATATGTCAATTCCCCAGAAGGAATGTAATCATTATGTACAACAAACATGTACTAATAAAAAATTAAATTTGAAAAATAAAGTAAGTTTCCTTGAAATAAAAAAATAGAAAAAGTCTATGGAAGATTTTTCAGTTTCAAATGTATTCTACAAAGAACAAGGGAAAACAGAGCATTTGGTTCTGATTTGGGGGTTAAAAGAGAAGTTCATAACAGAACTTTAAGATATGTATGAGTGAGACATGCTTTTAAATGAGGAAAGAAATCAGCATTCCCCAGCCTCTTCCTGATTCCCATCCATGGGCCAACGCTGGCAACTCTCAACATTGGTCTTCTGTACAAACAACACTGAAATGATACAGATAGATCAGTGAAGATCCACTTTCTGTATATCTATTTTAAAACAGTATCGACACATACAAAGAAACCCTTTACCCTGCAACCTCTCGTTGCAAGGATAGGGCCGGCTGTTTTCCTGTACAATACTAGCACACATGTCCATTCTCTAGACATTTCTACTTGAAAACAAGCTGTCTGTGTTTTACGTTTCTGTATCCACTCAAGGATTATTTGTTGAATGAATAAATGAATTTGTTCATTTATTCATTCCTTACTGAACTATTGGATTTGGCCAAAGGAAAAAGCAAAACAAAGCAAAACTGGTTCTATTATGTTGCAAAAGAGTATAATACTCAATTCTATGTAGAGTAAATGTACCAATTTGTAGGTGATTTACAAGTTTGGTTATCATCCCTATAAATCTTAAACCAAAGAGGAAAGCATTTCTAAGAAAATAAGTATTTTTCTCTTTTGTACTAATTGTATAACTAGGATCAAATGTATTGTTTATTTTATTTCGTAAAACATGCAACCTGTTCAGTTCTACATTTGCTAAATAAACCCATGGATTTGTACACAAGTCTACTTAGGGAGATATTTAAGTACTTTGATAATAAAATAAACACTTCTATGATGAAAAAATTACTGTTCTTTATACAATTGTAATTTACTCATAAAATGGCATATTTGAGGGTTAGCCTATATAACTACCTAATTTAATATATTTTCAACAAGAAAAAGAACCTGAATGTTTTCAAATAATCAGCACATTTTAACTTTATATTAATAATAATTGTTAAGTCCTATATACCATGTGTGACGTGACCGTTTTACATATTTCACTTGATTCTTAAAAACAGCTTGATAAAATAGATATTAATATTCTAGTGTTAGCCCTGAGGACACTGAGAAATAGACGGTTGTACAGGATTACGGACAACTGTGTAAAAGAGCAGGGAGCCTTCCTAAGTCTCTAAGGCCCTAAATCCCATCCTTTAAACATTGAAACATGTTATAACTATAGACATGCAAGATATTTTAAGGATTATTTGAAAAAAGATTTTTGAGATACAAGAGACTTCAGGAGAGGTTGAAAAGGATTACTTAATATAATTTATATTCTGAATTTTGTATGCATAGAAATGGCAAATACGAGAATAATTCCTGTCTTTTATTTTTTCTTGTAGCTATCAGAAAAATGACAACATTACTATTTATTGACTCTCACTGGAACTGTATGAAGTGCGATTTTAATAAAAACAAGTACATTTTTATTGTGTCTTAAGATTTACTGAAAGAGGGCTTGGTGCCTTGGAAATGTTACTATTTAAATTACCAAATTTTTTTTCTTTAGTATGTTCATGCTAATTTCTAATGACTGGTAATCTGATATTAAGTTAGTAATACTCTTTTTACCTTGCTTGGTAGATTTTAGGTCAAGAAAACAAATGATATTCCTAACAATTGAAAATGAACATGGAAAATACAGGAAATGTTTTGAATCTTCGAATCTCTGAATCTAATTCCTCTGATGTTGTTTGGTGTACTCTAAAATATATCAAATGTGACAGTATATCTATGAAGTATTGCTGAAAGGTAGTACTTCATCTCATCTAAGAAAAGCGAAAGGGCCAAGAGAAGATTCTGCCTTTAGAATCCGGAAAGGGGATAAACTCGGTAAAAGTGGTCTTTGATGTTTATCTGAGCATCAACACACTCCTAGTTTCTTAGTGCTCTTTCAGTCTGAGTTTCTTTCACTTGTGTCCCTTACTGATTCGGGACTGCCATGGGTTCGCATACTCCCTGTAAAGGAAATATTTTTTAAAAACTCCCATTTGGAACAGAATTCTGCCTCCATGTCAGTTTCCCCAGATGGCGTTTTGATTGCTGGTGCTTTGCACTGACTTGTTTCTTTCTGTGGCTCTCAACTGCTTTGCAGTTCCACAGGGCAATGAGCTCTTTGGAGAGTGGAGGGGCCTCTTCTAATCCTAATATCTGTGTTGTATTTCTCAGAACCTTAATTTGATGGGCTGGATATTACATTCAAAGATAATAGTCCTCGATCATTGAACTGTTCTCATGCAATTGTATAAAGTGTGATTTTTTAGAAAACAAAGAATATGTGATTATCCCTAGCAGTTGTATTGGCTTCCACAATTAGGAATCACCTAAATTCACAAACACAGGTACATGAATTAATGGTTATGTTAGCAGTTACTTTCCTAGAAATTTGATGAATCAAACTACATCTATTTCCTGGCTGAACTCCACTTGCCTGCCTGTGAAAATGTAACCCTGATATCAAAATGGCTCATATGACTAATGTTTGATGGCAGAAGGCAATGTTCACTTTGCTTTGAGATGAGCCTTTTGTCTGGGAGTAGGGATGTTGTGGAAATCATTGACCTATCCTGGCTTGGACCCTACTCATAATGCCGGCAGCTGATTCTGCACCTTACTCTGTTTTTGTGTCTCTGATCCCAAATTAGGTGGCTAACCATTATCAGCCTAGCCTGTTTAAATGTCTCTGTCCTCCTGCCGTCTTGCTTACACCCTCCAACCTCAGCCATCATCGATGGTTTCCCTTGCTGTCCAACTCACTTCCTATTTCATATCTCAAAAGTCTGATAATCTTGACAAATGCTAGTGCCAGTCTCTCTACCATGTTTTTATCCTGGACTCTTCTTGAGTTAGTCACTTTTCCTTGTCTCTGGGACACAATACCCACTACCTACAATTTGAAGGAGAAATGGTTTCTTTCAGCTCATATTTTCAGTCCATGGTCAGCCAGTACGAAGCGGAGATGGCTGGGCAGAAAGCCTGGGTGGAGTCGAGCTGCTCAGTCCTGGCTCGCAGGAGCAAAGAGAGCAGGAGACTCTGGCAGGCAGATCCAGCCTTCCAGCTCAGGCTCCCAGGGACCCGCCTCCTCTGAGCAGGCCCCACCTCCTAACACCACATTTAACAGGGTCCCCAAGATTCAACTGCCTTCCAAAGCCCCAACTATGAATACGTGAGGCTTTGGTCTGACCACTTGATACAAATCATAACACTTCTGATCCATAACTTCTCACTCTGTATACACTACTCACGTGTGAGATAAAAAGTATGTCTTCTTCTTCAGATCAGTTGTAAAACTGATTTATTAAATATGTCTCTAAGGATACGTTCACAATCCGAGGATTATATTCATGATTCTGCAGATAGCATTTTCATGTTCATTGATTAAGTCAACAATTTTTGAACACATACTCCGGCAATTATTTTAGACAAACATACACCAGACTTGGTAAGAGCAAATTCATCTTGCCAATAGTAGGCACTAATCTTTCTTGTACACTTGATAGTGAAATAATTGGCTTCCATACTATATCAGTTTGTTTTCCCTTTGCTAGGACAAAATACCTGACACTTGCGACTTAAAGGAGGAGAGGTTTATTTGCCTCACAGTTTCAGTTCATGGTGGAGGGCTCCAAGGCAGAAGCATCGTGACAGAAGGGCATGGTGGAGGAAAGCTGTTCAGCAGGGGAAGGGAGCCCGCGAGGAAGAGGCTGAGAACCAGAAACAGTCCATAGGATTGTACGCCAATGACCCATGCAGACGCACTCAGAAGTGTGCTTTGCTAATCCCCTAGGTGTCTATCAAACAAACCGGGTTGTCAATCAAGATTAACCATTACATACAGTTAATGCTCCATGAGGAACTAAGCAGTGCTGCTCTTTGGGACTGTGTAAGATGTCAGTTTACTGAAACATTTTACACTGCAAAAGAGAGTTCTCTTGGTTAATGTTAGAGGTTAGTTTTTCCTTAAATATTTGCTATCATTAAAGCCCGCTTTCTGTTAGGCATTAGTAGCTTCTTAAATATTGACTGATTGGTCATTTCGTGACTCTGAAATTGATATTAACCAATTTATGTATAATCATTTAAAGAACACACACACAATCGACAAAAGATATGCAGGCAGCTGGGCATGTGGTTCTAGTACTCAGGAGGCTGAGGCAGAAAGACTGCCACAAGTTTGAGGCTACACTGGGCTACACAGAGTGATCCTGTCTCAAAAATAAAAAAAACAAAATAAAAAAAAACAAAAAAGATCCACAGGTATTTAACCCCACTATCTCTGCATGTGTCTCAATCCCTGCTTTGTTTCCTTGGGCTCTTACAGATCCCTTTCCCCTGGTTGTTGTTGTTATTGGTGTCCACATCGATTATAAAATCGGGAGCAAATATGAAGAACAAAGTATACCATTATTAAGTATCTAATGACAACTCTTTTTTTAATACCCATGTAGCCACCCATTGGATTCAAATATAGAACATTTCCAGCACCTACCTACATAGGTGTTTTTCCATATCCTATTCCTATCCTTTGGGCTCCATCTTCCTCCTTGTTTTAATATCTTGCTTGGGCATTTATGACTCCTGAACTTCAATATCTCCTCATCTGCTCCTATCTTGACTTGTCTTTAAATACTCTCTTGGATTAGTTTCATTTGCAGCCCTTAAAAATAGCTGCCTTGACTTCTCCACCAGAGAGGGCAAACTATTCGCTCCTAATTCTTTGGGAGCAAATGTTAACAGTCCCCACTAAATGTGTGTGGCTAAGTCTAATATAATGTGCTTTTAATTTTTTTCTCATAACGTTTTGGAAAATTTGTATAAACAAGCATGTCAACCCTAGTTGGTCTTCCTACGAAAACAACGTCCTCATGCACATGTTCTCAGAGATCAAATTAAATAATTTATTCTCATGGGGGATTTCTGAGGCTCAGGTGGGTACTGACTTCTCTTTGGACAACTGCAGTGCGGAACTCCTACTGACTTTTCATAATAGCAATGGGCTGTTCTGCTTTGACCATTTCCGATGTAAAAGGGTCATCGCTTACTCCAATTCAGTTTAGGAATCACCTGGCCAAACTGTTGTAGTATACTTTCTTACTCTGAATGTTGGTTTGTGAAAAATAAGCTGTCACATTGGAATTTATTGCCTGCATATGGAAAAGTCTTAATTAACTGTTATTTAGGAGTACTAAAGTGCATCGTTTGCAGGATTTATCAAAAATGTATGCCCTTCATTGCAAGTCTCACGTAAATATTACTTTTGCATTTTATAACTAACTGAAATTGTATGTTCATTCAGACTTTAAGAAATAAAGCAAGAGACCATCACAGATATTTGATCTGACTACATTGTTACTGAACTTTTAAAGTGCCTTCAGAAAGATGAAGTATTAGACACTAATAATCACAATTCTATAGAAAGCAAAAATTTTACCATCTTGATATACACAGGAAGTATCAGGCTTGACTGTTAGGTGAAAATATGTACTTCAGTGTTGTAAAATAGCATAACCACTGTGAAATCATGTGATTTTGCCTAATCTTAAACAGAAAATTATATAATCCAAATCTCGCCAAGATAGAAGAATAAACCTAGATGACAGGTTGAACTGACTTGTTTACTCTGTTAAAAACTCAAATTAGATTCCATATTTGAAAGCAAGGACAAAAATAATCTAAGAAGCTTTTAAATCTTCAATGAAATGAATGAGAAGTAGCAGCACTTGGTGATATCTCCTACTGTAGACCCTTCTTGTATGTCCTTTCTTATTTTTAAAATTCTATAGATGTCCGAGCTGATCTCTATAAACCCTCTACATAGCTAAATGATGGTGAGACAAAAATTCAACTTATAACTAAACAAGTACACTTTGGAGATTCTTTCCAAACAACACAATTCATGTGAATGTTCTTCCATTGTTAAATAAATTTCTTAGCTAAACTAAACTACAAGCCTAGACAGCAAAGACATATAACAGTACTTTTTAAAGTTTCCAGCATGCCTTATAAACCAAGATTGCTACGGTTGAAAGCATTTAAGTTTTCCAAGGTTACTTCTGAAAGTTTTGTCTTTTCTTTTACCTTTATTCCTCTAATTATGAGGGATTTGGAATATCTTAGGTCAACTCCTTATTGTTCTTAATGGTGACAATTAGTAAAACATTTTTTATCTAATGGAAGAACAAAGTACCAAAGCTGGTAGTCCTGACTTCACACATGTATGAGCTGGGAGTTTTTGAAAAACAATTTTGGTCCCACTTCTGACTCTCTAAATTAAAATATCTGCATGTAAGGGCCAGACATTTGCATGTTTTAATGTTTCCTTGTGTGACTGTAAAGTACAGCCAGGTTGAGAAACACTGACTTAAGTTATGAACAAGAAATTTAGAGTAAGTTGCATCCTTCCAGTAAAAACATGAAAGATTACTGAAATATTTACTACAATGTACTATAATGATACATTGTTTTTAGGTGCATAGTTCAAAATAAATTAGGGCTTTTTATGAGAGCAATAAGATTTTACATATATTGACAGACATCAACACATACTGAGCTTTTTTAAGGGTAGAGACTGGTCCCTTATTACTACAAACAGTACCTCCTGTGACTGGATTTCTTAAATAATCCTCAGTTACCTCCATCTAGCTCTACAGAGTACCACAATAACAATTTCAAAGATGAGGGGAATCTTTCTTCCAATCGCTTCTTTATTCAAAGCCACACATTTTTTTCATCTTTCCTTCTATAATATATAATTTTTAAATTCTAAAATCACAGATGAAGCTGTCAAATGATCATGGTACTTGTGTTTACTATACATTTAATATCCTTAATAGCATCTTGAAATGTCATTTGCAGTGAATAATCCAAATGTTCACATTATGTCTGATTAGCAAATCACATATACAAAATAGATTTTCTAAAAAACCTGTCATCAGAGGAATTATTTAATTAGACATTGCAAGGAGCAAATAAAAGTTTGCACACATGAAACTTTCAGTTTAGTTGTAAAAGATCCTTAGTGATCAATAATAGAGTTGAACTTTTTGTAAGCATGGGCTTATATTCCTTGTTATAATAACTGGAACCAATGCAAGAAGACTAGCAGATACTTCCTAGAGGGGATGTTAAATTGGACTGAATACTCTTTAAAATTCTACATTTTAAACATCGTTAATAGGGCAGGACTAGATTATGCATTTTCAGACATTTACAAATACATATTGTAAAAAACCTCCAAACTTCATTATTCATTCTGTCATTGTGATCAGTTTGCTACAATATAAAGACCCCAAAATGTTCTTAGTTTTCTACACTCAAAGTGGTGTTTAAATTCGTTTCCATTTTTCATTAAATTCAACGCTGTGAGAAAATATCAAATAACAACAGTACAGGCATGTATGTCAAAAATATCAATATATCAAATATGAAATATACTTGTTAAATTTATAAACTATCCCTGGACTTCTATTTGTAGATGTTCAAAATAACACAGGAGTTAAATTTAACTTAAATTCCTGCATCCCGCCTAAATTTTCACATTTATAATGTGAAGGTGATAATTTTATTAGTTTCTTAAAATTCTACGCTTTTTTAAAAAAAAAACTGAAATGAGTTTATCTTTCAAAACTTTGACACATATCAATTCACACTGACAAATAGTAAAAAGTAAGAATTAAAATTCTCAACATTATTAATAAGGTCAAGAACTGAAACATATTAGTGAAAAATGAAAACAAAAGATATTTAACTACGTATTATATAGCATGTAAACAGTTACATGGAACTGTTCTGATGTTATACTGAGCTTTTCATTTCATCTAAAATGTTTGGGATTGTGTAAAACAGTACTGTGTTTAGCTGACTTGAGAAGCCTGCATGTCTACTTTGGCATTTCGGATAGCTTTATTTTTACATTCTTTGGTTGCAGAAGGCATGTGATAGCAGTTCAGATATTTTTGTGATGTTCAAAATCATGTCCACAAACCTTTCCTTTAGTTATAAAATACACCAGGCTGTGGCCTAAGGAACTGAGGAATGCAAGTTTCTAACTACTGATGACTTAAGAGAGATTTTATATATGTATATATGTATATATATATATATATATAGCTTGACTAAGCTTTAACTTCTTTGAGATTGAAAGTTTTCAACTATTCTATTTAAAATAATTTATTAATTTTGAAAGAAAGTATACGTGAACCCTTTGGACATAAAATGCAACCTACTAATTCTGAAACTTTCTGGGATTTCCCAGCTAACATGTTTAAATGAATTTACGTCTTCCAAATTCCTGATTACTGTTAAAAAAAAAAAAAGGTGTGCACATTAAGAATCAAATCACTTCTACAATAGTCACAGAAAACAGTTGATTGTCAGATTTTCAGACAATGCTGGACGTCTACAAACAGCTTCTGAAAACTAGTATTTCAGTGTTTATTTTAATTTGAAGGAAATGATCAGATAAGTAATTTAGCCCTGCTCAGAAACCTGTCTTTAGGTGGAATTTCCCATGAATGAGTTTAATGGACACTCATACAACACCTTCTCAGCCCAGGCATTCTAATTTAAAGCAGAAGGCAAAGTTTTAAAGATAAAAAAAGATATATTAGTCAAGGTCAGACAAAAATATCGTACAGGAGATTTAATGTCAATCAGCTTTCCATTTTGCAGAATGATTAAATATTGTAAAATTTTCAGATTTAGCCATCACTTCTGATTTACAAAGCAAGTAGCAAAAACAAGACTTTAGTCTATTACTCTCATATCATCGCCAGTTTGACAATCGAATGCAAGCAATGCATGAGTCAGAATGATAGCAATACTGTCAAGAATTGAATGTCAAAACTTTTTGGACATTACAGACATCTTTGGGGAGTATGTTTTTTAAGTTTTCTTGTAAAAATCAGAAATAGCAGTATGTGCTTTCCAACAACCGCTTACTGGCTTACGTGAAACCAGTTTTAAACGACTGCATGTGTAACACACGTCGTGAGCCCTCGCTTCTTCCAACAATTACGCTTCGGAGAACTGTGGGATTTCCCGAGCCACACCGCGGACGAGGCGCTCCGGGCGGGCTCCTTCGCTGGTTTCTGCCTGCCGACGGGGCGCTGCGAGCCGAGCCCCCTCCGGGGGAGCTGGAGTTCTTGCCCGACGCGGCCGGTCACGCGAGGAGCCGGGTCCCGGCCGGCGACCTCCGGTCGGGCGCGCGGCTCGCCTTCCGGCGGCAGGTCAGGGAAACACGTTTCGGCGACGGCGCCTGCCTAATGGCCTCGGGCGCACGCAGCACCTCTGCCAGCCGCGCGGTCCTGCGCCGAGCGACCCGGCCGCGGGGCGAGGCGAGCCGCCCGACCTGACCCGCCGGGGCGCGCGCCGGCGCCGGGCGGCCCGCAGTTATCACCTAGCCCGCGGGGGGCGGGCCACGCGCGGCGCGCCGTCGGGCCGCGGAGAGCGCCCGGGGCAGCCCCACGCCGAGCGCGCTTCCCGGCTGGGAGTTGCGGCCGCAGGGCGTGGCGGAGGCGGGGCGGAGGTGTCCGGGCGCGGCGGGCGGCGGGCGGCGGACGGCGGGCGGCGCGCAGCACGGCCGGGAAGGGGGCGGCTCCCGCCGCCAGCGACTCGGGGCTCCCGCTCTCCCGGCCGCCAGAAGGAGCCGCCGTGGGCGGGGCCTGCGGTGATTGGCGGGCGGGCGGGGAGGTCGGAAGTACTTTGTTTTTTATGCTAATGAGGGAGTGGGGCTTGTCCGTATTTACGTTGAGGCGGGAGCCGCCGCCCTTCATTCACCCACATGGTCCTCCGCAGCGCCGCCGCCGCCTCCCGGCCCGCGCCTTCGCGCCACTTCGCGCCCTCGGGTGAGGCCGGGGGTGGGCACGACCCCGCCGCCGCTCGCGCCCCTCGGCGAAGCCCC
Organism: Hystrix cristata; assembly: GCA_004026905.1. Lineage (NCBI taxonomy): Eukaryota > Metazoa > Chordata > Mammalia > Rodentia > Hystricidae > Hystrix > Hystrix cristata. Next base: position 29,377 of record PVJO010001576.1, read on the forward strand.
CGGCCGGCCGCTCGGGGCCCGGGGCCTCGGGTCGTAGTAAGGCGGAGGCGGGCGGGGGGCGGGCGCGGCGGCCCGGCGAAGATGGTGGCGGCGACTCCTCCGGTGAGTGCGCCCGCGCCTCCGCCGGCCGAGGGAAACCTGTTGTGTGCGGCCGGGGCCGCGGGCGGGGCGCGGGCGGTGTGGCCGAGCGGGCGCGGGGTCTCGGCTCGCACGCGGTCGGGGGGGCGGGAGGGGGCGGCGGCCGCGCCCGGGACCCGCGCCGACCCGGCCGGGGCGCGCGGCGCACACAATGGCCCTTCGCCGTGGGGCACGCGAGGCCGCGTCCCGCCGGGGCGGGCGGCGCGGGGCCGGGAAAGTTTGTCCCGCGGGCGAGAGTTGGAGCGCCGCAGAACAAAGCGGCGGCGGCGGCGCGTGGGGAGGCCGCGGCGGCGGAGGGGCGCGCCCGCGAGGGAGCTGCGGGCGGCGGGGCGGGGGCCGCGCCGCCCTAAACTTTGTGCGCGCCGCGCCGGGCGCAGGGCGCGGGCTCGGGCTGCGCGGCCTGGGCGCCTTCCCCGCGCCGCGTGGGCTTTGTGACCGCGTGGGCGGCCCGGGGCGCGGCGCCGGCTCCCCGCCCAGGCGCGCCGAGGAGGCCGGGGCCCGCCGCCGTCTCCGCGTGGGGCCGCCGCGCCCGGCCGCCCCCGGGAAGCGCGGCGCGCAGGGTCGGGCCGGCTCGGCGGGAGCGGCGGCCTCGCCGCCATGTTCCTGCGGGGCGGGCTGCGCGGGCCGAGGGCGGGGACATGGCGGCCACTGCGCGCCGCCGCCGATTGTTCCCGGCGTAGGCCTCGGGCCGCGTGCGGCGGGCACCGCGGCCGCCGCGCCCCCGCCCCTCTGGGCCGGGCCGGGGGGGCGGGGGACACAAAGGAGGGGCGGCGCGCCCGCGTCCCCGCCGAGCTCGGGCCTCGGCGCCCCCGGTCGCCGCGCGGCTGCCGCCGGGAAACGGAGGGGGGTGCCGCGTCCGGCGGGGCCCGGCTCTGACCCGCCGCCCCCTGGCGGCCGCGCGCGGAACCGCAGGGCCGCGCGCCCCCTTGTGCGACATGTGCTGCCGGCCCGGGCTCCATGAGTCTGGCGGGCACTTCGCAGTCTCCGGCGATCCTGCCCGGTTTTGTATTCCTAAACCGGAGCGGAGGGGGAAAAGAAGTGAAGAAGTCAGGCTTCTCGGTGCGGTAGCACCGAAAGAAAAAAGTAGCAACATGCCAGGAGGACCGCAGCACTTGAGGAAACTACTCTTTATCCGGCTCGAAGCCACGAGGTCTTGGTGGGGGAGGGGTGGTGAAGAATAGTCTTGGCTGCCTTTTCTCCTCTCAGTGGAGCTGTACAGTAGAGTTAGGGATTACTCCTGATCACACTCGAGTATTTCGGGAGCTTATTAATTAAGACGTGAGTGTGGTACCTGGGGGCTTTTAAACTTTATTCCGTTCCACGTTTTTTACCCTTACATTGTTGGTCTTTTCAATCTGCTAATATGTCTGGTTCTGTTACTTTGGTTTTGCAAATTAACGGCACTAATTGGCATTAGAGGGGCTAGAGAAAACTGCATTTATATATGGACTTGGAGGGTGGTGGTAATTTTCAGCAAATGTATTTTATCTCTTTTCCCTGTCCCCCCTCCACCCCAGTCCTACACGTGGACCTAACCAACCGCACCAAGGCTTTTCTAAGGATCCTTGACTGAGAAGGAAGTTTCCCGAATGGGTAAGTATATATTAATTTTCTTTGTTAACTTTTCCTGATAAGAAATTTCTCTTGACTTCTGTTTTTGAGGTGAATAAGTAACAATAGGATTGGGCTGTTAAAGCATGAAAGATGTTTTGGACTTCGTCAATTTACCTTTTTTCGAAAATAAACTCATTAAATATGAGTCAGCTAGTTCTTAAGGTAGTAAAACGTACAGTGCGAAAACCTTACATATCTTTGGAAACTGATGCAGTTTGCAAAATACAGTTTAGGACTCCTGGGTTGGATGAGAAGGGATCTAATTTATGTTGATTACATTTTTAAGATTTTAAGCAGTATATTTAAGTTAACCAGCTAATAAAGTTGAAATGTAGTCTGAGCAGTAATTTCGTTAATCATTTTATCAAATATCTGCTAATTGGAAGCCAGAAGAAAAGGAAATGTTTTGCCACGTGGATGTGAAGATTTCCTCTAAAAGGTATTCAAAAGTCAAATAAGTCTGTTGATAATCTCTCGTTTATGTGTACTGTGGTTTTAATTTTTTTTCCTTGAATTAAAAATTTGTGAAAAGCCACATGTAAAGGACAGCCAGCCTTCTCTCTCTTAGCATTAGACTAGTGGTTGATTATTCTTTTTGTAAAGAATTTTCTGTTTGTAGGGCTTGAGTGTGTCATAAATGGAACTTGTAGCTATGAGATAATTAAGCTAATTTTTTTCTTCCTTGTTGGGGATTACAGGAATTTTGTGTTTCAGAGCTCTTAGAATTCGAGATGTTATTCTAATTATTTATTTCAAATTTAGCAGGAATAAGGGGAACATCACCTTGTAAAACTGAATGAAGATTGTGACCAGTCAGAATAATGTCAAAGTGCTTACAGTGCAGGTAGTGATATGTGCATCTACTGCAGTGAAGGCACTTGTAGCATTATGGTGACAGCTGCCTCGGGGAGCCAAGGGGGGCTTTAAGGCGCAGGGTCTGCTGCTGTTGAGTGCTTTTTGTTCTAAGGTGCATCTAGTGCAGATAGTGAAGTAGATTAGCATCTACTGCCCTAAGTGCTCCTTCTGGCATAAGAAGTTATGTTTTCATCTAATAATTCAAATCAAGCGAGTATCTAGGGGTTTTAATAGTTTTTGTTTGCAGTCCTCTGTTAGTTTTGCATAGTTGCACTACAAGAACAATGTAGTTGTGCAAATCTATGCAAAACTGATTGTGGCCTGCTATTTCCTTCAAGTGATTTTTTACTAATTTTGTGTACTTTTATTGTATCGATGTAGAATCTGCCTGGTGTATCTGATGTGACAGCTTTTGCAGCACTAAAGTGCTTATAGTGCAGGTAGTGTTTAGTTATCTACTGCATTATGAGCACTTAAAGTACTGCTAGCTGTGGAGCTCCAACTTCGGCCCATCGCCCCGTCACTCTGTCCTGTCCTGTCCTGTTACTGAACACTGCTCTATGGTTAGTTTTGCAGGTTTGCATCCAGCTGTGTGATATTCTGCTGTGCAAATCCATGCAAAACTGACTGTGGTGGTGAAAAGTCTGTAGAAAAAGTAAGGGAAAATCAAACCCCTTTCTACACAGGTTGGGATCAGTTGCAATGCTGTGTTTCTGTATGGTATTGCACTTGTCCCGGCCTGTTGAGTTTGGTGGGGATTGTGACCAGAAGACTTTGAAAATTAAGTATTACTGAAGATTCCGATTTCCACTATATAAAACTTCAAGAGATTGGAAATGGTTTAAAAAAAACTTCTGTGGCTTCTCATACTTTGGTCAGTGTAGAACATGTACAACTTTTTGTTGCTTGACATGAAGTATTGTCTATTTTAGACATAATTTGGCTATCAAGTATTTCAGTACTGTTGTAGAAGAAATTTATTGTAAATGTATGGCAGTTTGTACAGTTAGAATATGCCTTTTTGTTTCCTTTGGGCCTAGTGTTAATCCAGGATGCTTTATTTAATCTAAAAGTTAATAAATTATGTCACTTAAAAATGTTTAAATGGGTAATTTCTGTTTAAACCCATGTGTGAAGATTTTTTTAAAAGCATGGATGAAGGAGTGTTTCCAGTAACCTGATACTATTGTGCTTCATGTGTTCTTGATGTGCAGCAGTTAAATGGTAATATACTACTTTTTTTTCTGATCGTTAATGATGTACATCTTGCAGATAACCTAGGGACCTCAGTCTGCTCTGCCATGTGGAACGTAAAAATTGGGAATAAAAAAGATAAAGACAAGATAATGCTAAATGTTGTAAAAAGTCAGTCGTGTGTGTGTGCTTCCCTAGTGCCAAGAGTACCGCAGTGGAATAAAACTCTGAAATTAATTTTTCTGTAAATCTCTAGTTAATATTTGCTGGACTTCAGCAACAATGAATTTATTCCAGGCCGGTGTGATTTCTGTCAGTGGAGTGGAATACTAAGTGACGTTTAACCCTATTTGACATTTCTGCCTTTCAGGAGTTGTCTCTAGACTGTATTTCTTACATGTTTCTTTTAAAAATGGGTTGTTTTAATAGATTGAAAAAGACCAGTTGTTAAAAATTGGACCTAAGCTGAGATACAAAGAAACTTTCAGCTTTGCAAAATATTGTATTTTGGAGGAAGTTGGCTATTTTAGTAATATGAAGTAAATTTCAGTAACCTTAACAGTTATGCAGCTTGATAAATTTGGTAACATTTTTTAAAAATACATTGGATGAAGTCTTAAGAAAAGTTTTCACCCCTAATGTATCTCTTTAAGAAATTTAATTCTCGAATATACATAATTGTTGGACAGTTCTGGAGTTAATTTCTAGATTTTTAAGGAAGAAAAATCAAGAGTATATGGTGATTTATTTTAAATCTTAATTCTTTGCCTGAATTCTTGAACCTTTTGAATTGATGAAAGTGTAAAAAATTGTTTCACTTTGGTTGTTTAATGAAAAACATTGCTTTAAATTATTTCAAAGTTCCTTACTGTAAGCAGTTTGGGTGCTTTGCAAAAAAGGTGTGCTGTAGTTGTAAATTTTTTTAAAAGTGTCATTTGTATCTATCTTTGTGAATATACTAGCATCTTTTTTTCTTTTTTCTATAAAATGGGACCTGCGATAAGCCTGCTGTGGGTAATTTCTTATATAAATCAAATAAATTACAAGAGTTTTAAATGGTTAACTTTTTATCCCTAGATGCCGAACCTGTATACTTAACTGTTCAGAACTTACTTGGACTTGGATTAAGATTTAATACTAATGAACAAGTTAATAAATACATATGCTTCCTGTGGTTGGCAGTGTTGTGTAGGGTTTAGGAATTTTGTTTCTGGTTAAGCGTGCAACATTTTATGTTAGTTGATCTCCCCCCCTTAGGTATGATAACATACAGTATCATCAAAGCCATGTAAATATTATTTAAATGTAGCCATCATAAGATACCAATAAATGATCAAGTTGATTATTGGCTCATGTCTAATTGACCTGGGGGGAAACAGCTTTGGCCTTAGGTTTAAGTGCTTTAATCTTGAAGTTTCAGCCTAGGATTCTGTTGCTTCGGGTTTTAATAACCTAAAATCATCTTAGAAAAAAAATTAGACTTAATGTGCTCTTGCATGTTGGGCATGTACACATCTTATTTTTAGTCTGTATTTTAAAGGATGTCACTTAACATTCTTTTTAACACTGTTTACAGAGTATTAGAGTTTCACTAAAAACTTTGAAGTCTTTATTTTACAGGCAAGCCTGTCTTAAGCACAACAAACCAGCCTTTGGGTTTACCCTGTACATAAACTTGAAGAGTCCTTCCTACTGATTGCTGACAAATGTGACCTGCAACGCCTGGAGATAGTTTGGTGTACATTAAAGTTTATCGTAAATCTAATGAAATAATAGTTAACGTTAGTAATCGACAACTTTGTAGTTTGTCTAACATTAGAGAATTTTGAGAACTGAGCTGAGTAGTAAAGGTAAGAAGATCTCTCTGTACAAGGTTAATTTTAGGTGTCTGGCTGAAAGTAAAAGCATGAGTTTCTAGATTACTGCATTCTTTGGCTTAGGGGTGTTTATAGTTTACTTTCTACTCAGAATATATTTACTGAGTTTTAAAGGATGATTAGGAAAATAGACGAACCCTATGAATTTTAAGACCCTAGGAAAAGTGTTGACAAAGGTTGCTTCTCTTTTCCAAATAATCTGAACACAAGCACACAGTTAGGGATGCCTGATTATGAATTTAGAGTTGGATCATGCTGTTTGAGATATTCTAGGGCATTTAATAAATACGTTTTGAAACTGCTTGTTTAAAAATTATCCATAATGATCATGTGGGAATAAAAAGGTTATTTTACTGTAATCTCTGGTATTGTTTCTTTTTTTTTTTTCTTCTTTTTTGTTTTCTTATAAGGGTCTAAAATTTAATAGAAGTGGGTATGGGTACCAAAGTTGTATATTTGCATTATCCTGTTAACTCATTGTATGTATATGTATCCAAGTTTGTACTGGTGAGGAAATGAGATCAGAACAGATTATTTTCAGGGGTAAAAAAACCAGTAGATGGACACTGAATTCAAACCTATATATTCAGTCCAAAAGTTAACCTCTACCTATTTATTAATTAAATCTGCCAAAGTATTGCGTAATTCTTAACTTCCTGTAAGTTGACAGTTGATCTAGATTCCTAATATATAACAAAATTTGATAGGAAGGGCTCTTAAAGTATTGTTCCTTGTTTAAGTTTGTTACGTGGCACAGGTGCTTCAAATCAACTCGTTGGGATTTTATTAATCCCATTTTGTTGGCACATCTCTGTATTGACTGGGATCTTGAATACATGTTAATAAGGTGTTTTAAACCTAGTGGCACGTTGAAGTTGACACGTAGCAGGGAGCTCGAGGTTTGTATAATAATACCTGGTTTTGATAAATACTCAGTTGGTTCCAGGTTTGAATGTTTTTTTAATGAATCTGAACTGGAAAATAAATTGAATGATGTAGCACGTTTGGGGCAAACCTGTTAAGTTGAGCGGTTTTAAATGTTAAATCAGAGTGAAGTCTTTAAAGATAACATACTAGATAGCTTCACGAAGTAACGCTGATGTTGAGTACTTCAAAAAAATGAATAAATGCCAGCACACAACGAGGGTTAGTCATTAATGGGCCAATTAATATAAAGAACAAAATAAATGTTTGGTATCCCTTAAATGATCAGTAATTAGTTGAATGTGTGTTGCTGAAACTAGAGAGTTGAATTTAGAGGTGTATAAAAATGAAAGAATGAGCATGTACCATAGTTGGTATTCATTTAAAAGCATGTGTGCTATGTAGACTTGTGTCATCTTCAGTTTGCATAGAAGTAAGCTACATTGAAAGCTTGAATTCCACTAATAATCTCAAAGTCAATGTATGTATACACTGGTGAGATTTAAGTCTAGGTGAAATACCACTGTTTCAGGAGCTAGGATTTCAGTGCAAGAGTAAATAAAAAGTTCAGTGTACATTCATTCTTTGTTTTATAGTAGACTTATTTTGCTTAGCGTTACATTTTTCGGCCAGTTTCAGGTTCACATGTTTTTGAATCTTCTGGCTTTTATTCACTATCCAACTTGAGGTACTACTGTTCCCTCTTTTTGGCTCTTACACACTGTGCATATGTCTGTGCTATACATAAATTTCCTCAGGGGTTGGTTCTTGAGGTCATAGTGGTCTGCGTTGTCCTTTTGAACAAGTAAGAGGATGCAAGATAGGGACTACGTTTTCCAGGTGTTGGTCCTCCAGCATTCAAATTCTCCTAACATCTAACCTCAGAACACTTCAGGCAAAAACTAGAACTGTAACAAAGCAGCTGCTTTAGGAATTATGCTTGGAATTCTATCTCATTCATTACTGCAGCTCCTAAGGAATATCAGTCTAAGGAACACTTGATCTGGAATTTCATGCTTGTTTTTTTGACTCTTCCTTAAAAGAATTTTTGGCCCTGGAATCATAGAGTTACATCTAAAGTTGTTTCATAGTTTGTGCTGTCCTATTTCTGTAGTTTGTTAGCCCTGATCTGTTAATAACACTCCTTTTTAAGGTGGAATGCTTGGTGAAAATAAGCCTTTTATTTAAGTGCTTAGCCTCATCCCCACTTTTCCCTCCACAATCTTAACAATTCATAGATGCAGCCCTTGCTCATCTTTAGCCTGGAAATCTTTCCCTTTTCCAGATACCTCTAATTTGGTCCTGTTTCTGTCGAGTTTGGGGGTTATAAAGATGAAACTGTCTCTTGTCCAGATTGCATATTCTGTTCCTCCTGTAGGTTGCTTTTCCCTGATAGGATGGTGTCATCACCTAGGAACTTTTTAGAAATGCAGGATCTGAGACTCCTTTTCCAAATCTGAACTTGTATTTTCATTTTTTAAGAGTATAATATACCCTCCCTCCCCCTGTGGTCAGAATTTTCAGCACCTATCACTGTAACTGATACGTGGATTGCACATTGATTAAACAAGTGGAGGTGCCCGTGAATGAATATTCTAGAATGAGAAGTTGAGGGCAGGGAGCAGCACAAGTGAGATCAAATTGTAGTATATGTGGGGCTTTATAATGATCATCCCTGAGGCATGCTGACAATGGAAGTAGTGTTAGCAGGGTTCTTGGTTTAAATAAAAAACAGGATTTAGAGTAAACATTAATCCTTTAGCAAAGATAAAACCTTTTTCCTAAAGGGAGAGCGGTCAAGAAAGAAAATCTGATATTCTGATTACTTGGGAATGTAATGGTGCTCTCTTGGAAATACTGAGCACCCCTAAATCTCACTAAGCAAGTGGCAACTGAGGACCAAACTCAGTGTATCAAGAACGGTGAAAATACACAGAGAGGCTGCACTTGATTATGTTGCCGAAGGTACGGGCTTTGTTTTTTTAAAATCAGTTCTTTCTGCTAGAGGTTCAAGCTTCTGTTTTTTTGGTCAGCAAGCAGTTTAGCATTTTCATCTCTGTTCTCTAGTATATTTACGTTTAGAATATCAGTGCTAACCAAAACACTAGTTTTCTAATTGGCTTCACTCCCAGCAAAAAACGTAAGAAGCTCTGCTCTGGTGTATGGTCCCTTAACTAGATATTTTGAGTTCGTTTGGCAATCTGAGACAAAGTTGTATAATAAACCAGTAATACTTGGGACAGGCTGTGTATGTGTTGTGAGAAGGATGATGCAAGAACTGAGAAAAGGAATCCAGCCATCACCTTGGATTACAGAAAATAAAGATAAGTTGATAGGGCAATTGATCTCAGAACTGCATGTATATATGCCTTAGTGCTGTTCAACTAGTTTGTGGGCTCCAGGAATATGTAAACTCCATTTTGAAGACTGAATTGCCACCAGATAATTGCCTAATGGGGCCAGAAGTTTAAACATCTACTTAACTTGGGGCATAACAGTGGTAATAAAAACAACTCATCATACTTCTACTGTAAATTCATACTTTAGCATTATAGTAGCTAGTTCAGTGGTTCAGTAGTTCCTAATGGATACAGGAAGCAATGTTTCTGTTTACCCACTTGGTAAGACAGTGTGTTTACTGTGGTATCTCAGGCTGAACTGAAAGCATAGGTTTGCTGTTCTTTTAGCATGGCTTTATTCTTGCTAAAATTGCAGAAATAAATGTAAAAGACTTATGGATGTAAGAGTTACAGATACAGGCTTCAGGTTTGTACAATAACAGTGACAATGAAGAGGTGTGATTCCCTTCAGAACTGCCTGAGGTCTGATGACTAAAGCACCCACCCAGAAAGAAAAAGAACTGATAATCTGGCTGCTATCTACACTTTTGAATAGTGTAGGTAATTGTCAAGAAACTCACACCATCTGAATACAAGACTATTATTGATGAACACCTAGCAGCATTTCATGGCCGCTATAGCTTTAGGCTGTATATGCCAAAACTTCAAAATACGGCAGAAAAATATATGCCCTTGTAGACATGAAGACATTATGCTTTTAATGTAGGAATTTATCCCAGAATTCAGCCACAAGCCTGTACTCCTATAGTGGTAAAACACATGATGTGAAAAGACTTGTTGCTCCCATCTTCCAAACGAAATGGAATGTGACATTCAAGAGTTGGTTCACCAGTTTCCAGTTGTTAAATTTGCTAATAGCCCAAGTTGACCAGCATAGGAATTATGCAAGAACAAACCTGAAATTCAAAATGAAATGTGTGCAGTTTCAAAACCGCTGTATAGTACAGTTTTTGAATTTTGGAAAGGTAAAACAATTGGCCTTGTATACGGCAAAGAAAAACGTACTGCCAGTGTCAGCATGTCAACATTGTACCATGGTGAAAATATTGACAAGAAAACCTCCACAGAACTGACTGAGATGGTAACATGCTGCAATAAAACTGCAGGCAGAATAGTTGTGGGTGAATTATGCAGCAACTATGATGTCACTTGAAACACTAAGCATTGGCCAGTGGTGCTGTTTTACTCCATCCTGAAGGTGTGGAATAGTTTGATAGTTTACCAAGAAAATAACTAGTACACAAGAAAACTACCAAAAAATTACGGTGCATAGTGGTGAGCTGACAGGTGAAGAGGCAGGCCCAGCATCACAAAGACCCACTATGACAACAGGAAAAACGAAGTGTCACCTGCACCCTACAAAAAGACAGGAAAGCAAAACATGTTATTGGTGTACATGAGATGTGTGTGGAACATGCAGTTTTCATGTGTGAAGACCTAGTGACAGTTGAAGCAAAGACTGCTGTGGTAGACTTGCTTGCATTTACATTATAGTTCACTTAAGAATTTATTTCTGATGTTTTAGGTTTTGTAAGCAAGTACACAACTGATGTGAAAGTGATGTCTATTCCAAGCACTCACTACATACTTCGTATTTTGATATCTTATTCTGCTAAGCGCACATTGTACAATATAGTAGGAAGTTCCTGACAAGAGGAAGATGAGGTGACAAGAACGGCGTGCCATGCAGGGAAGGACAGTGAGCTCACGTGCTGCCAGTGTGAGCGCGATGTGCCCAAGAATGTGAAGCTTTGGTGTGTGAAGACGGCCTTGAAGGTGACAATTGAAGCAAAGATGATTTCTGTGGTAGACTTTTGTATTTTCATTGTAGTTCACATAGGAGTTCATTTCTGATGTTGTCTTGTAGATTTTGTAAGCAAGTGCCCAGCTGATGTGAAAGTGTTGATGTTTATTCTAAATGTGCAATACACATAAAAAATTTAGTAGTTTATTTTATTGATATTTTATGTTTTGTTCACTACACATTGTGTGAAATAGTAAGAACCTCCTGACAGCACAACTAGACCAGTGAGGTGTCAACTCTGTCCTACAAAAAGACAGGAAAGCGAAACGCACCTGCTGTCAGTGAAAGCGATACGTGTTTGAGTGTTCTCTTGTTATGTGTGAAGACAGCCTTAGGTGTGATAATCAAAGATTATTTTTGCTGTAGAGTTCTATCAGCATTTTCATTGTAGTTCATATAGGAATTTATTTCTGTTATTTTTTAGACATTGTACACCAAAAAAGCCATTGTTGAAAATTTTGTTATAAATTATACAAAAATTCAATTTTTTTGATACTTTTTCCGGTTTAGTACTCATTGTTTAATAAAACTCATAAATTAGTAATTCATCAATCAAAATATTATAAAAATAGAGAGTATTATATACCCATGATTATGTGCCTATTAGAGTTATGCCTCGAGGGTTTTGAAGAATCTTAGAATTGAATGTTTAGGAGTCAGGTTCTGGGTTCAAGTACCAGAAGCCCATTAGTTTAGGCAGTTTAAGAATTTGTCCTTACCCCAAATAGTGATTGAAGCTCAGCTAGCCTTTTCCATCTTGGACAGTAAGGTGGCTGTCATGATTATTGGGTTCACATTCAGCTGAAAAAGACCTTCAAAACAAAGTTTCATCTCCACTCTGCTTCAGCAAATGTGGATCTCAGGCCTACCAGAAGTAGTCTGAGGGATAAAGTTATGTTTAGGCCCGAGTCGTCGTTTTTCTGTTTCTTTCGGGTTTTGTTGTGTGCTGGGGACGGAGCACAAGGGCTTGTGCTTGCCAGTCAAGCGCTCTAACCACTAAGCTAAATCCCCAGCCCCAAACCCTGAGTCTTAAAGGCACTACATCTCGTGGTAAAGACGGACATGAGTCAGCTTACCCTCCTAACCCTAACCCTAACCCTGAAGCTCACAGGGCACCTAGGCAGAGCAAGAGATAAAATGCCCCACTCTAAGGGTTGAGGAAATGTACCTTGGTTGACTCTAGACAGCAAAAATAGATTTTCAGAGGGAATGGGGGGTCAGTTTGGGATAAGGTGGCCACTGAACCCGTGTCTTAGGCAAACATTCTTAATCAGGCCTGCCATGTGATTCAGCCTCACTTGGTATGGCTGAGGCATCAGCTGCTTATAGATTCTCAGCTGAAACGTTACCTCTTCAAAAAGGCCTTCATTGCATATTCTGCCTTACCTGGTTGATCTCTGCCATTTTTCTTACTCAAAGCATTTAGTAAACTTTACATTTTATTAATGATAGCTCTATTATTTTATTACCTATTGTATTTCATAATTTCATATTGTCCCTGTAGTGTATTACCAAAAATTTAATCCTTAATGAATTGAGGAAAGTGTTAATCCACGGTGGGGGTGGGGGTAGTGGTGCAAGGCAGAACACTGTTGTAAGAATTTTCCTCTGTGTATTTAAGTGTCAGCTCAAGAGACTTGAGAAAATGATTATGCATAAATTGAACATCCAATTGCCATTTTGTCTGAGTAAAATAAAGATTTGTTCAGAACAGAAGGGGTCATAGTATACTTACCACAAACCCATTCCAGAAAACTTGTAGAACTGTATCAGTGAACGAGCAAGGTAATTAATGAAGTCCATAAAGAGGAAACTAAAATAAGTGAAATTTAGCCAATAAAACATGTAAACACTGAAGAGTTGTTTTTAGAAAGATAGCAGCATCTAAGGAGACTACCAAGGCTTAAATTCTCAAAATTAGCTTAATCTGGGAAGTAACCCTTTGCAGAGTAAATAAACAATATACTTTTTGATTTTTTAATTAGAGAACAGAAATGGTTTGAATATTTTTATTTCAAAGCAACTAGCAGAATAAAACACTAATCTTTGAGGTCAGTAAAGCTAAGACATCACAAAACAAGACACAAGGATTTTAATTGAAATTCAGCATAGACTATGTGTTCGTAAGTAGTTTTTGTTTTAACTAAAAACAGTTAATCCTCAAATTCCTTAACATGCAAACTTTATTTTTGGTCATTGGAAATGTAGGCATGGTCAAAGGTAAGTCCTTGCCTTGACCTTGGTATTCTCTGGCCCAGCACCAAGATCATCTGTTAAATGTCAGGTCTTTGAAAACAAGAAACACATATCGTATTCTCTCAAATGACTGTAAATAGGCCCTCAATAAATACTTGTTGATTGAATTGAAGATTTCTCTTAAATGTTACTTGGCCATTACTATATTCTTTGATGTACTGCAGTAAATACTTACGTATCAATTTTAACATTCCTCATCTCATGCCAAATTTTGTCCAGAGGTTACAGATGGTTTGCCTTGGTGAAAAGGACAGGAAAAGATTGTGTGGCAGGGGCTGAGAGCAGTGAATACAAAGAAAATGCCATCTCTGCACATTTGTTTGTGATGTGTAAGCGTGACATGAACGGCAGAATGGGGCAGGACAGTCATCTGGTTGATTCTGAGAATTTTACCAAAGGATCATAGTGTTAGAAAAGTGTTCAGGACAAATCTCAAGCATAAGTAACAAACCTGCTTTTTAGTAGAGGAAGTGAGAAAGGAGCCCATGACCTCAGGACCACATTTCCTTTTTTGCCTTTCAGCTATTGGCTTTCTCCCAGATCACTAGTCTTATGCAGAACCTATACCAGTGATGGCAAACCTTTTAGAGTTTTCAGTGATAATGAACAGCTGGCTGCCGCATGCCTCAGTCATATACTAGAGGCTGTACATCCAAAAGGAAATTGCAGGTAATTTTGACATAACCCTTACTAGAATTAGTAAAATGAAGTGGTAACTGACACTAGATGACAGGCTCAGAAAGTGCTACTGGAGTTCAGAGGGGAAAATGACTTAAGGCAGTAAGTATTGTGTGTGCATTTGATACACATTAAAACACACAAGGAATTAGAAGAGTAGACTTGTTACTCCAGCTTACATAAATACAGTAATTAGGTCATTTTTTTCTTGGCAATTTGGTCATAGGATATTGATCTTTGCTTAATTAGAATCTAATATTGAACTTTTTTTCCTAGCCCAAAGTGAGATATGAAAGTTACTACCAAGTCAAGCCATTCCTTGTTGATTGATAGGACTTACTGTTGGTGAATAAATTCCTGGTTGGTTGGTTGGTTTTTTGGTTTTTTTTTTGTTTTGGTTTTGTTTTCCTTATTTAGAATTTCAGGTATCTTACTGCTACAGAAATGCTATGCCTTCTTAAAATGATAGTGGAATATTAGAATCAAAGACCCCAAACAACACATTTTATTCATTTTAAAGACTTATTCAATCTGCTGATGTTTAAAGCGAACTGTAATATTTTAATCATAGATCTGTCTCTCAAAGTATGCCATTCAGAAGTAATTTTCATTTTTTCAGATAGGGTTATTACTTTGTATTCGTTTGGTTTATTAAAAAAAATTAAGGGACAGCAATATATTTAGCAGTCATGTAATTCAACTTCAAATTACAGGTTTCTTACACATACCCAGTTCTGGATAATGATAGGATCTAGAAAAAAGGAAGTACTGATGAACTTGAAAAAAATTTAACAGGAAAATGCTGAAGTCATACTTTGAAAATTCAGTGATGTTATGTGAGCAATTAAATAAACATTATATAATGCCATCATTTGAAACAGGTGAGAATGACTTAGCAATTAACTTTGCTAATAAAAAAAATAATAATGCTAGGTAACGGTAGAGTACATGGTACTACAGTAGTATGTTGAAAGTTCTGAGATTCATTGGGTTTTTACACATTTGCCATGTTGTAATAGTCATCAGTGCTGCCGATGGCATGTTTTCTTAATCTCGTCAAATAATTGGGACAAGTTTGAAGAAATCAATCTCTACTAAATAGTTAACCATAAAGTATATTTGTTTTACCAAACAAAATGCTTTCAAAATGTTGCACTTTTGAAACTGTTTGAATCTTCTCTGTTGACCCAACAACTTTGTTCGCAAAGGTAAACGGGAGTTAAGCAATTGTGGCAAATTTGAACACTCCAGATGACCACGCAGGATAAAATGAATAAAGTGATTTTTAGAAAATTTACTTAATGACAGCAGAACTTTACTTTTCTTAGATCCCTATGAGTTTTGTTTTTTCTTTAGTAATTATTGCAGTTAGTCATGCATATTTGCTTGCTTTAGTTCTGTTATCTGTCTCTCCTGCCCTGCCTCCCCCACCAAAGCTTTTTTCCTCTTTATCTATTTATCTCCTATATTTATTGTCAGTGATACGCATGTGGTTAAGGATTTTGTCTAGCAATTATTAACCCTATCTTTACACAAGTATTTGTGGACCCATAATAATCAGAATGTATTTTTAGTTTCTATTGTATGTTTTTTACATTAATATGGAAAACTAAGGGACAAGGATAATTATTAAAAATAATGGTATATTTTGAAACTAGTGATGAAGGCCAAATTATTTTTTCACAGATTCATGAATTTACTACCACCTCAATTTAACTGCCTATTTATGGGGCCACAATCATAAACAGCAGCTCATATTTCCTAGTTGTCTCAATTCAGAGTGCTTGGAGTTTCACTGTTGACTACCATCTTGAAGACATCTTAATCCGAGAATTATGTAAGCGTTTTTCAAAGAGTTTTTAATCTTATGGACCTTTGCCCAAGGAACAAAATAAGATTATACATAGCAATACGTTTGCAACATTATTAGAAGATTTTACCCAGTTCACTTTACTTCCTATATTTTCTTCTTCTGTCAGCTCTTATTCATTCTCATAAATGGAAAAGAAACAAGGAATTTTTGCAAGAGATCCTTGCAGGAAAGTGAAAAGATGTGCAGAAACAACAGTAAACTTTAAAAGATTGTGTGGTAAGGATTCCTGTATACCTGAAAGTCGTCTTGAAAAGATCTTCAGTCATGAACAAGAGACAACTTAGTAGTGGTATTTATGACTTGATGTTCAAAGGCAAGTGGTGAAAAATGTTCCTTCCTTCTTGCCCTGGATTTTTGCACTGAAATTCACTGTAGCTTCATGTGTACTGCAGATGGAAGAAAATTTTAAGCATTGGAAGGTTTAGTCTAGAGCTGTTTTCTATAGTGAGTAGGTTAGAGAAGAGAGTGTGGGGGCTGGGGATCTAGCTCAGTATACTATAAAGTGCTTTCCTAGCATGCAGAAGATCCTGAGTTTAATTCCAAACTGTGCAAAAAACAGAAAAAAAAAAAAAAAAGGAAAAGAAAAACAGGAGGGGGTAGCCACGGCAGGAAGGAATGAGATGGAATTAAGAGACAGTCTTAGTGGTCAATATGAACTTTAACTTCTGAGCTCACAAGAGAGAAAAGACCACAGCTGATCCCCCCTGATAGGGTAAAATGGGTATTGCTAAAAAAACGCTGTCTTTGTGCCTTTTTATCTGGACCTTGATCCCTCAGGGTAAACCATACCACTTAAAACTACCTTAGTCCTAACTCAGTTCTTAGTAAAAATAAGTAATAGGTCAGTCTGCTTTGCTGCAGAACCGCATTGGGTAGCATAATGGCAACTTTGTTGTGTAAAAGCTTGAAGAATTTTTTTTAATAATCTTAAAAGTCATTTTGCATGATAAGTAATTTTGTTACAGAAGCCATCCTTCATATAGGACTTGTGAGTGTTGTTTATGTTAACTATTTAAAGTTAACAATGATAGATTACAATTGTTTTCAATCACTGGGATTTCATTTCATCTTAACATACACATTTTGAGATAATTGCTATGATAGTTATTTTCAAATTAGAATGTGGAAACAGGCAGGGAGGTATCCAGGTGATCCGATTCACAGGGCTAAATTTTAATAAAAATGTTGGAAAGATTTATATAATATACTTTCACCAGAAAGAGTGAAAGATACACAAAGATGTCATAACATTAGTACTTGAGTGCTATTTTCAGTGACTTTTCTTCTGCAATTTCACTTTATGTTTTAGTTTTAAACCTGTAGTTTTTTAAAAAGTAAAAACTGTATATAGATTTTTTTATGCTAAACTCAACCATCTAGTAACTTTTTCTGCAGAAAAATATTTCCAGTATAATTCAGAAAACAGAAATTGTCAATAAATTAATAACAAATACTGTAACATACAATTAAATAATTACTTTCACCAAAGACTGAGCCTCGAGAATCTGGGATACTGAGTTATTACATATTTCTGAAGATGAGCCAATGACGTTAGTCTAAAAATAGAATGATAAGCTTCCTAATTCATTTCATTATGTTAGCATTAGAATCAGAAATGTTTTAAAACGAACAATACAACCTCATCTATTATGACAGATACAAAAGAATACATAATAATGTAAATAACATCCTAGCAAATCTAACAATACTAAAATAGTTGCCGTCATCACTGTGACTTAGCTCTGCTTTGGTAAATTAATAAAATCAAGTAGAACACACATTTGTGGCATAACTATTGGAAAAGTGGAGGCAAAATTATCAATATTAGCATTCAAAATAGTTGTCTTCCTTTGCAATAATTTTAGAAAAATTATTAAGCCTAGTAAGAGACTTCAGTGAGGTAATTTAACAAAAAATTAAGTTATAAAAACCAGTGATTGGGTTGGGGGTTCAGCTCGGTGGTTAGAGTGCTTGCCTTGTAAGCACAAGGCCCTGAGTTCCATCCCCAGCACCAAAAAAAAAAAAATTTTCCTATATGCTTACAAACACAAGTTGCAAAACAATGAAAATTGTAAAATAGGAACAGTAAAATTTAACAGACATTCAGAGTGAAAGGTAGAAATGCATTCCAAAATTGCCTAGGGATGGAAAGATGGAGGATAATTTTTTTTCCTGTGGCTTTGCGAGGTTAACTACCCCATGCTTTGGGTAGCACATGTATATTGATATTTATAGGGTTCCCTAGCAAAGAAGGATACATAGCCCAGACCCAACACATGATATTGTCTGGGTATTTACAGTGCTGATGAATTTGCATAGAATTTATTGCCTCATTGCCTCAGAAGTAACTAAAGTAACAGGTGTGATTAAGGAGATTTAAAATGGTGCACAAGGGGCTGGGGATTTAACTCAGTGGTTAAAGTGCTTGCCTTGCAAGCAGAAGGCCCTGAGTTCGAGCCCCAGCACCAAAAAAAGGTGCACAAAAGGTGTCAAATAGAACACAACTCCGGCCCACTCAGATATGCTTGTGTCCTACATTAATCCCAGTTTATCACAGAGTGTCCATCAAAGTTGTGGCCAGGCAGGCTCATGACACATACTGGAAGAAAGTTAGCAGAATTAGTTTTCATCCTGCTGGTGCAGCTGCTCCACCTATGTCATCGATACTTACCATTTCCTTCCTCCCTAATCCTTTCCTTCTAGATTCCTAGAACTCTGTGCCTTAGCATTTCAGTTGGTTTTGGTTACTTGATTGGTGGGACCATCTGGACATTGAAGCTTGAGGACACAGGCTCTTCACTTGCCATATACCTTCTGGCCCTCGCTTGCTCCAATTTCTCATTAATTGAGCTCGAAAGCATAAAGATAGCCTGGTGAGTCCCCTGTGCTCAGTAAAAACTCTTACCTCTTTTTATGCTCGTTACTCTAGCACGAGATGATCAGGACAAGTCATGGTCTGAAAAACTGGAACTCCCCTCTCCCCCAATTTGGTCCTTATATTAAAGAGTCCGCAATTACTAGGTGGTAATTGTAGCATCAAATTCAGTTCATGAAGTTCTCTGCATACCCCTGATGGGAATATTTCTTATCCTTTTCTTACAGTCCAGGACCTCAAATATGAAAGACTGGCAGTTTCAAAGCAAGAAGCACAAATGCTGCAAATGGATCACAAGTAGTAATGGTTTGAGAGGTCAATCCTTTCACCCTTGATAAAACCCTTTTACCTCATGTTACCCCAAGGGCCTCTTGGTGAAGTCTTACTCCATCACCTTATGTTCCAAGTGACATGTATTCACAGTATCTGTGACCATTAATTGTGATGTGTCAACTTGACTGGATTAAGACACACCTAGCAGATGAGTAAACACGCTTCTGGGACTGTCCTTGGAGGTGTGTCCAAACATGATTGGCAAGTAGGCGAGCAAACTGAGGGGAAGACCCACTCCCATTGTGGTTGTCACCAGCCAGTAGGTTTGTAGCCTGGGTAGAATAAAAGGAAAAGAAGGAAGTTGGCATATGTTTTGAGGAGCTTCATTCTGCTTGAGCGGGTACATCTTTTGCTACCAAAGGCTTTGGCTATCAGACTCCAGTTATTTCAGTCTTCCAACACAGTCATCCCGCAACTATCTGAAAGCTTGGAGACCTCTGGTCTTGGACTGGTGTGTATCCTTGAGCCTGTTGTTCCATGGTTTCCAAATTCTTGGACTGAGCAGCTGCTGGGTCCTCAGACCATCATTATGGGCTTGCTCACTTCTGGTCCTGTAAGCCTGCCTAATAAATCCCATTGTGTAAAAGATATATTTGTGTATGTAAAAGATAGATTCTACATAGTCTATCAATTGTATTTCTCTAGAAAACCCTAATATAGTACTCTTATGTTGCTTATTGATTTAGTGCACACTTCATGCTGGCTTGTCCTGATCCAACAGGGCTTGCTCTGGACTGATGCCCGTTTGAGCCTTAAAGAGGCTATTTTATGTATTGTTAGCATTTTTGTCATTATTAAGTTTCTGGGTGTAGTGTAATACTTGACTATTGGGCAGTGTGTCAGTGGCCCCAGCTTCTTCACCATAAAGTGAATCTCCTGCTTTGAGGAGCATGTGAGGTATTATACTCATGAGGGGAGGTTTGAGGCGCATGTGGGGTATTATACACATGTGGGGAGGGTTGAGGAGCATGTGGGGTATTCTGTAAGCATTCAGGTAGTGATGCTGATGGAAAAGAAACTGAGTAAAAAGAGCAAACTCGTTTCTGGAGAAAGTGTATTTAAGGAAGACCAAACTGTTGCTTCTTTCTGAGTTTAAATTTGAGTGAGGATAATCAGTCTCCCAAGTGGTTGGCTAGGCTCTTGGTATGCGATAGGTGATCACTACACCTGCCCTGGATAGCCTGCCTACTTCTAAACTAGTGTTGGGAGAAGGACAGACTTATTAAACCACATCGTTACGACAGTTTAAAGTGTATGTGAACTAATGCAGACATTATTATCAGGAAATGGAGTGCTTCTATAATAAAATCCTGAAATAGTTTATTGATTGGTAATTGGAGGGTAAAGAAGGTGATATGGCATGCTGTTGAGGTAATTACCAGGTAAAATAGCTGCTGTGTGTGTAGGAGTAAAGGGAATCAGGTTATACTGGAGATTGTCTTGTTCTATAGTAAAATTTTTAAAAATCTGGATTGGCTGACTTGACGGTTACTTGGGGAACTCACAGATTTGAAAGCTAACTCCTGTACAGTAAAACATTTCTCAAGAGCCCCCAGTATATGTTCTCAACTAGCCCAGTAGGAATCAGCTGTACAAGATGAGTCTAAGGGCAGTCCATTCGTACCTGAGCCTCTTTATTCTAGGTGACCTCAAGGTAGTCATCACTATATTGACAAGAGATGCATATTGTCCTTCATTTTGTTTTGTTTTGGTGCTGAGATTGAACTGAGGGCCTTGCGCTTGCTAGGCAAGTGTTCTGCCGCTGAGCTAAATCCCCAACCCCTATTGTAGTTACTTTTTCATTGCTGAAACAGAACACCTGACACCCACAATTTAAAGGAGGAAAGGTTAATTTTAATTTTTACTCACAGTTTTAGAGAGTCAGTCAGTGGCTCCTGGCTTTGAGACAGGGCAGCAGGGCAGAGGAGCATGGCAGAGGACAAGTGGCTCATGGAATGGCAGCAGGAAGCAGAGAGAGACCAGGGGAAAAGGAGGTGGAGAGATACCTTTACAGGCCTAGTTACCTACCGCCTCCCACCAGGCTTTACCTGTCATCAGTACATTTAGCTATAATCCTATCAGTGGGCTAATCCACTGATGAGTATCAGGCCTCTGTCTTCTAATCACTTCCCAGAAGTCCCATTTATAAGTGCACGAAGCTTCAGGTGACATCTAGCTATAACAGGTATATTGAGGACAACCAGAAAACAAAGTAGAATCTGAAGGAGTGTTTTATTTTGTTCTGTTCTGTTTTGTTTGAGACAGGGTCTTGCTGTGCAGTTCAGACTAGCCTTGAACTCACTCTGTAGCCCAAGCTGTCCTCAGACTCACAGTGATCTTCCTGCCCCAGCTTTCTGAGTGCTGGGATTACAGGCATGTGCCACCATGCCTGGCTTGAGTCTGAAAGTTTAAGAACACACAGCTTGATTTTTGAGTAAGTGTGCCTTAACATGGATGTGACTGTAAATTAGTAGTCTAAGAGATTGCTCAAATTTGTGGGTAAATTATTTTCCAAAGAAATTCCAGTTATAGTTCTGTCTCCAGCAAACCCCAGTTGGAAACCAGCAGATGTGTGCCAATTCACTTATGCTTTTCAGCTGTAAATTCATTTTTCATTGCCTGTGTGCACAAATGGAGCTTAACCTTAAGATATTTTTCACCTATCAGGGGTTGGTACAGTATTGAGTTTTATCAATAAAAGGTGCTGGAGAGAGTTTGCATAAGAAAGGGATATTCTTTCTTGATGTGGTGTGCTCACCTGGTAGGCTCTTACGGCGTGGATGACTTCTCCATTCCCCAGATCCTGCCAGGGTACATCAGTAAGCGGCACCCAAAAACAGCAGCTTCACTAGACAGCTTCATAGTAATATCCCTATGGCAAAAGGCCATCCCACGAACAGCTGTTCTTAACACTACAGCAGTGGTGGCAAACCTATGCCATGAGTGCCACAGCCGGCTGTAATCATTGAAAGCTCTAAAAGGTTCACCATCACTGCTCTAGAGAGTGGATTTCTGGTAAATTTCATTGGCTCAAACCTGCAGTGATTTCTCTGCCATGTAATGGGCCAACCTGACTCTAATGAGAGGGTCCTTGTGGGGCTGGTTTTTGGGGATCTATTTCAGGCCTAGGGATAGTGGCTGCTCTCTGTATTTTAATATTCCTATATTCCTTTGAGTTCTCTTCAATTTTTACTGGCAAGTCCTGCTTTTAGTAATTATTTGTAATGAGCTTTCAATGTTCAAATTATTGTGTGGTTTTTTCCCCCTCATTGGGCCCAAAAGAATATGACACCACAGTAGATAGTGGATAATTGAAGAGAACACATTTTCCAAATGGTAAATCCAGTGACTGTAGGGTGTCAGTCATCAAAGGACTTTCTCTAGGTGATCAGAACCAAAGTTTATTTAAGTAAGAAATTTACTAGATTTCCTGGGAAGAAAGCCTTCTGAATTTCTACCAAACAGAAAATCATTGCTCTTTCCCCTTCCTTTTTTTCAATATGGTAGTTTTCATTATACTTCTTTATCCTACTCCACAATTTTTCATTAAGATATACTGGATTGCAATTAACTTGTCTATTAATAATAGTTGCTGGTCTTGAAAGCTTTAGATCAAGGGGGGAAAAGTACTCAGAGATCTCAGGCTTTGAACTTGGAACAATAAAGATGATTCCCCAAGGAATAGGGATTGCAATCCTTGGGGAAGGCCTGTATTCTTTACGTGGCAGGAGTGTTGCATTTGGATACTTGGGGGCCTTGAGGATAAAAGTAATGTCTTCTAATTGTTCCCCAATATATGTAACCTGTTTTCCTTTCAATAATAAAACTCCTTTAGTTTTTGCTGAGTCTTTGCCTAGCCAGAGACTCCATTTTTCCAATTTCCTTGATAGATAGGAAGGCTGAATCCTTGACAGTGGGATGTGACAAGTGGTATATGTGACTTCCCAGTCTCATTTTAACACAATTAGGTGTTTGCTGCTTGTGAGCCAGCTTTGAATATGTAGTCAAGAGGAGCTTTTGAGGGCTTTGAAGAATCCCACATAGAAAACTTGGGTTCCTGATTGTGCCCTTGTGAAGCAGAGACTCCTGGATTGCCTGCTGACTTCTAGAATGATGTGTAAAAGAATAATAAAATTCTTTTGTTTTTTTAAGCTAGTGTGTTCTTGCTCTTTTTGTTACATCAGCTAACCTGTTCCCTAGCTAAAACTGTCTTTCTCACATTTGTTTCAAATGAAATATATTTCCTTCCAATCTGACATGAACTTTTACAGTGTTTCTTTCCCTTTTCCCTTTTTTTTTTTTCCAGAAAGAAGTATTTGCTGAAATCTTTGGCTTCATCTCATTACTTTTTTACTGTCACTACCGGCAGGCAGAGCCCATAATATAAATGTAAAATTGCATTCAGCATACATTCCCTTGAGTGTGTAATTATAATGCATTCTAGGGTGTACCTAAATAAGAAGAATCTGCTTCTCCAACCTAAGATTGCTTTTGGTGTCAATCACACAGTAAGATATACACAGAGGCAATAACTCTAGTAACTAACACTAAATGAGGCAGAGAACAATATAAAACATTATCCATTTTCATTGCTGATGATCTGGGGAGAAGTGAGATAATATGGAGGCCCTAAGGGTAAAATGGGAGAATTCTAATATGATTTGGAAGTGTACAAAATATTTCATCACAAAATAGTATTTTTGTTCATCTTCAGAAGCACCAAGTGATTAGCTCTGGTTTATGCTGAACACGAAGGATGATCAACAATATCCATCTTTTTTATTATTAAATCATAAATATCAAGCAAGTGTCATGTATTGGTTTCAGTCGTAAAATCTATGCCAATGAAACATAAATATGAACAATTTTTAAATATATTAAAACTTTTGAATATGAAAATTTACATGCAGAATTTTAAGACATGCCCATGAAAGTAATTACTGTAGAAGTGATTGATGATCAACTTTTATTTTCTGAGTTAAGATACTGTGTTTCAAAACAAAATTTTACATAGGAAGCAAAGGATTAAAATTGATTATTATTATTGAATGTTTAAACATGATACAAAATTTAGAGACATTTGGATCCAGAACCTTTGTACAGAAGAAAGTAGTTTGTGAATCTTTTAGTAAAAATACTCAAGTAAATAAAAATAAATACCTTCAAAATCTAGAATCAATAAATTTATTGTGAAAATATATTTTGGGAAATTAAAGAAATACTAGAACTGAGAATCAAATAGAGTAAAAATTTACAAATTAACATGGTTTCCCAAATTTCAATCATTTTTACAGTTGTTGCTATATCAACACCTAAAATTTTTTTTACCTAATGATTTTATTATATTTCATTCTAATCTTAAATATGTATGGTTTTATAAAAGCATCATGTTTTTACTTGCCACAATATTATATTTAACACATAACATTTTCTTTAGAGCAGACAATTTAATGCACAATCAAATAAGTAAAAATATTCTTAGGTGTGCTGTATATAAAACCATTTCACACTTCTCACAAAGCATACTTTAATGGTTGATGTAGCACTGCTGTACATAAAATCTTTTAGTATTCAGGGCATAAGTAAATTTTTAAAAAACTGCTAGACTTGAAAATCTTACTGTGGAGGAGGAAGTGTGTTGGTGCCCTAATTGTTCCATCAGTCATGAGTGGTCATAATAGGTGTGTCTCTTTCCCATCACTTCAGAATGCTAAGGCTAGAACAAACTAATAAAACTTGAGACACACTCTAAACAGAAGTGTCATGCTGTTATTCACTCTCTAAGTAAACTGTTCAGACTTCACATTACCACAGTAATGAGATAAAGGCAAGTAGCTGGACTGCCAATGAAGTGCGTCTCTGAAATTTAATATGTTCATAAGCCATTATGTTATTTTTAAAAACTTCTTTCAGGACTTTCATTTACCCCAAACAATTTAATGCTATAAAGCCTGATCTTTAACAACTTTTTAGATTTTTGTGATTATTCTTGTGCCTTTTGGAGATTTGTAATTTGCCAATTTGCAGACAACTCTCAAGAATTCAAATTAACTTACTAGGCAATAAAACAATTAGACCAATTATTCTACAAAATACCATTCATTCTTTTTTTTTTTTTTTTTTTTTTTACCATTCATTCTTATTGATACATCTTAAGGAGATGGTTTGGATTTGGAGAGAAAATATTGATAGGGCTTTTTTTACCATCCAGTATCTTGCTTATGGAGGACAAAAATGCTAGATGTAATTGTGGTTCAAGCCTATGCAGTTGTTGGAGTTTTGTCCCAATACAGTGGGCATGGTAAACTTGGATGCTGGCTATGCTTTTGATGGATTAAAGCTAAGTACTGACACCTCAATATAAACCAGAGTATAAGTGGGGAACAAGTCTCTGTACAAAAACTCTACCATGTTGCATCAGCCCGTGCTTTCCTAGCATGCTGAAAGAGTTCTAATCTGACCACTTTTGGAGATGTGTTCGTTTTTTACTGCTATGTAACAGATCATCGAAAACCTAGCAGCTTAGGATAATAACCACTCATTACCTTACTGCAGGTCAGAAGTCCAGGGCCAGTGTGGCTGGGTTCTGCTGGGTCTAACACAAGGTGCTCTTTTAGACAACTAAATTCTCCCTTTTGGCTCAGGATCCTTTTCTTAACTCATTCTTGTGGCAGAATCTAGTTCTTTGTGGTTGTAGGACTGAGGGCCCCATTTTCTGGCTGTCAGCTGGACAGAGCACTAACCTCCAATGACTGCTTCTAGTAGACAGGGCTTACTACAAGAAGTGCCCCCACCTCAGCAACTGAATACTGCCCTTTTAATCTCTGATTTCCCCTTCTGAGGGCAGTCACAGAGAAGTATCTTACACTTTTGTTATTTTCACTTTAAGCCTTTCAGAATTTTTTTGGCTTCTATCTTCATACTCAACCCTTTTTTTACCTCTAATTTCCCCAGAAGAAACTCACAGAAACTCAGATTGTCATAGTTTGTCTATGTATAACGAAATGTACATAAAAGAAGTGTGTTCCTGAATTTGAAAACAAGTTTCAATAATACCAAATAATATTTCATGCTATTTATGTTTCTCTTTGCAAATATAGCTTCAACTAAACCTTTAATTTATGATGAAGCACTTTGTTGACATTAATGTAGTTATAATAGTGAAGACATGATTTCAATATGATTTTTTCTAACTAATGTTAAGCCTACTGTGTAAGCAAGTAGTAGGTTTATTTCTGTTTTAACAATTATTTTATGAATTTCTTTCTACAAAATAATTTAGGCTCTAAGAAATTGATACAGAGATGGTGCAATATTAATTATTGGTCATTTGACTGAGTCTACCTATGCCTTATCTCCTCCTCTTCATGTATTAGTTGGATTATTTTAGTAATTAATTCTGAGCCAAAACATTTGATTTATCAAAGTATAGACAAAAACTACTTATCAAGGGAACAAGGAATTTGAAGGAGCTTAGTAAAAACATTCAAGATAGATAACTAAATATCAAATTGGCCAATTTCAAGTCAAAATAAAGACCAATGAGTGAGAAAAGACTATGTTGTGGCATAGTGTAGTACAGTGGAAAGAATAATAAAAAGTCTGAGCCTGGAAAAGCTATTTAAACAACTTGCGTGAGTCTGTTTTTTCACTATAAAAGGAGAGTGAGTCCCTGCTTCATTGGATTGTGAGAATTGAATGATTCATCAAATGATAGCCTCCAAAAAGTGTTCAGTAAATACTTCTCTGAAAGTGAATAATAAGTTATCAAATTAATTTTAAATGGGAGAAGTCACTTTTTAGGTTAGAGGATGCTCTATAAACTTAATTTGTAAAAATTTGTAGATTCAACTACAATTGCACAAAGCCTACAACACATACAGAATAACAATGGCGTAAGTAATGATAAAGTACTTTTAAGATTTTTGAAGGACAGACATTTAATAGTAGAATTACATGACAGAAAGTTGAGGTCAGTCAAATAAGATGATATATCAACCCAGTGATTAGCAACTGAAGGTGAGTACCATCTCCCTCTACTGGAGAAGCAAAGGGAGAGGGAAGTCTCCCTCTAACCCAGGTGACAAAGCCGTGAAGGAAATGCAGCCGCTGCCTAGAGATGCTAACAAAGACAGAGGGAGAAATATCCTGGCTTCTTCAGCAATAAAATACAGATGAAAAAGGCACCCGTCTGTAGTGTTGGTGGGAATGTAAACTAGTACAACCACTATGGAAATGAGTATGAAAATACCTGAAAAAACTAAAACTAGAAATTCCATTTGACACAGGTATTCCCCCTCTAGGTATCTTCCCAAAAGAGTTAAGAGTTGAAGATACCAAACTGCAGAGATTTACGCATACTCATGTTTATGCCAACACAGCTCATAATAACTAAATCTTGAAAGTGACCTATATATCCATCAACAGATGAATTGGTAAGTAAAATGTGGTGTGTATGCAGAGTGGTATACTACTCCGCCAGAAAGAAGGGTAAATGTAAATGTAAATTTATAGAAATATGGATACACCTTGGGACCATAGTATTAAGTGCGATAAAGCAAACAAGCTTAAATATCACATAACTTCTCATATGAAAACCTAGAGTATAAATAGTGAAAGAAAAGCTAGACAGTAGTGAGCAAAGAGGTAGATCTTTTGTAAATGGGGAGGAGACCTAGAGATGGAGGGAGAGGGGAATGAAGGGGGAAGGGGAATAAAAGTAAGATATGTACATGTACCTATTCCCCACAATTAATGGAATCATATGCTACAAACATACATGTGCTGCAGTCATATGGACTGATTAAAAAGGAGAGTACAGATGACACAGGAGCCTGAGGCAAGAGTTCACCGAGTTTGCGGGGAGCAAAAGGGTAATGAATATAGGTGAGGGCAGACAGGCCCTGGACCAGCATTCTTACTGGTGGAACTGAGGAAAAAGCGATTGACCAAAGTCTCAAGATTTTAGGTCATCTCTAACGATTAATTCCTTTGTGTTTAGTCATTCCTCAGAGTCTTCAGATGAAGACCCATGAGAAGAGACCTGTAAGGATGAAAACGTTCCCTAAGCCCCTCTCAGGCAGGAGCAGAGGGGAAGCAAAATAGTTGTCTGCAAGATTGGCCGCCTGAGGGCTGGGGACGCAGCCCGTGCTCTTCTGCCAACAGAATGCGGTTTAAGATGTGAAATCACTATTTGTTGCCTCACTTTCACTTTTTCTAAACGCAGGATACGTCTGTCTTCACCATTGCTGTGTGGTACTTTGGAATGTAGAAGAGTGGTTTTGAAAAGATGATCATAGTGATGTATGTCATCTTTCTTGTGCTCACTATAGTGCGGTGTTGACATTTACCTATCAGTGGTGCAGGAATTGTAGGAGTCGAAGTTTGTGTAAATGCAGAAGACCGTGTTTTCTCTGCAGATCTGTAGGCCCATTGAGAGAATGCACAGAGCTTTATCTGCTTTCCTCAACCCAGGGTACCGAAGGAGAGAGACCTACAGAGTCTCCATACAGAGCGGGTGAGGGCAGAGAGCAGAAAGACACACCACTGCCACCTGTGAGCTCCCTCCCCACAATGTGACTGCAGAGAGAAGTTCCCAGGTTAGAATAAAACTGTTAAAACTGAAACCGTGCTTACTATTAACAGTAACTAAAGTATATTTTATTTTCTGTGAGTGACTACAAACACCATGGGCCTGCCCATATATTCTTTGGGGTAAAGGAAGACAACCTAAACTGAGTGAATGAGAAAGCTATGATAAGAAACTATCATAGCTGTAATAAATTAATCTTCACTTTGATCACAGTCCTCCTGTCATTTTTGTCAGCATATTGGTTTACATCTGTGAGATAATGGGGATGTTTTTCATAGGTGGAGAGTGGATAGACCTCCATTTTCCTACTTGATTGCTGTTAACAGAACTCCATTTCTATGTGGCAAGTGAGACAAGGATCACACCACTCACTTTTATAAACGTGGGCACCTACCTGCGCGCTCCTAGCAGAATGATCTGAAGCTGACAGAAGGGCCCTTGGGGCTCTGCATTAGGGGAAGAGCTGCATCTTTTGACAAGGGTTACTATCCTCAGAATGGCTATCTTTCCCACAGTGTGGAAGGGGGGTTTTACGTGCATATTAAAAGCAAATACAAACAGAACAGGCAAGGACTTCACCCCAGACAAAACTCAGGAGCTGACTGTGCTGATATTAGTTTCGTCATCGTCTATCTAAGGCGAAGAGAAAAATAACAAAATTAAATTTCAAATTACTCAAATATTAGAATTTGTTATTATACTTATGTGCACACAACATGACTGAATTCAACTAAACTTTTAATAACATTTGATTTAATAAGTGTTCATAGAAAGCAGTTTAAATTCAGACACTTGGAAAGACAATATGAAAATTTTATCTTCCATACACTATCAGGAATTTCCTATAGTCATATAAACGCAAGAGAATGTTCAATTTGTTGGAGATATAAGGCAGATCTCTTTCTGAGATACCAAAATGGTAAACTTGTACCCTATCCTTTCCTTAGCTAAATATTAAATTGTCAAACTCCTGAAACAAATATTATTCTTGAATATGATCCATGCTTCTGATCTGTGTAAAATAAATACCATTACTATTGACTCTGAAATATTGACTCCAGAAAAGTAAATACCTTATCATCTCCTTACTTATTAAATTAATATTATTTGTTACTTACATAATAACACATAATAACTTAGAAAATTGCTATTTTTTTTAACAGTGTCAGTTTTCACTATATGAAGAATTTTGGCAACAAATAGTGATAGCGGACTTCTGAAGGCCACATTCATTCTTCCAAGGTATCTCCTAAAAATAACCTTCTGGGGGCTGGGGATTTAGCTCACTGGTTAGAGTGCTTGCCTCCAAAGCACAAGGCCCTGAGTTCAATCCCCAGCCAAAAAACAAAAAACAAAAAAAACAAACAAACAAATAAAAATAACCTTCTGTAATTTTGACTTAACTGCCATATTCAAATTTACATTAGCTCCTCACAAGAAATAGCTGCTTGAAAACTTGCTTTAGCACATGTATTAAACATTTTGTTAGTATTAAACATTTTGTTACTGCAATGTCCTTCCTGCAACTTATGTACTACTTGATGCAAATACTGAGAAAAGATAACTAAAGAAATGAAAGAGAAAGAAGGAGAAGAAATAAGGAAAGAGGAAGAACAAAAAAAAGGAAAGAAAAAAGAAGGAAAGAAAAAAATAAAACTTAGGAAATAAATTTCTTCCTTTCTGAAAAGGAAATGATGTCTATTTACTGAATTCTTCAGGTAAGAAGGTTGTTTTTGGTTTTTTTTAAACTTGTATTTTTGTGGTGGTGTGCATAGAAGCTTGCACGTAGTATATGTTCAGGAATATTTGATAAATGAATGAACTAGTCACATTCCCCCCACTACAGCAAAGAGGTTAACATTTTGGGACACTGATTTTCTATCTCAGTATTTTCAACCTACTTTTTCAATATTTAATATGCTGGAAAATGCACAAATTTTGCACAAATTGCTAGATTACTTTAGATCACTCAGCATTATTGTTATTTGCTATTCTTAACATGTCTTTCAGTCTAGCCAAGCCCTTCTTCCTCATTATCTTGCAGGCAGAGAAAATTTCTGTTTTTCTATTTTTTCTCATTTTGTTCTCATTTCCTAGAATGTCTTTCCCTTTCCTTTCTATTTGTCTAGTTTACATTATATTTCAAAGCCTTTCTGGTTCTCCCTTCTTTTTAGTGAAATATTTCCCTGCTACATGGAAAGTTCTTTCAACCAGTTGATACTCACTGCAAAGTTTAGCACTATGCCTCTTCTGTAGATTTCATTCCTGTGCTATTTGTAAGAGTCCTGCCTCCACCGCTAGTCTATAATTTTCTTTAGGGTAGAATTCATTTTTCTACTTCCTCTATGTAACACAAAGCAGCCATGCACTTTCAACACTATTATTCTTTCACCTAAAATTGTATTAATGTTAACATAGCTTGCAAAACTTTCATATGTACTGGGTATCCATAAGCTAAAGTCATATTTAGACTTTGTTCATTGTAAAATTATGTCATAACCAAAACATTTCAAAATGAAACAATATTTAAAATAGATATCTAAAAGATACTGAATCAGGTTTAAGTTTTGAGATAGATTTGAGTTTTAAAATACTAAGTCCATTTGGGTACCTATACCCAAAATATGGTAGTTCTAAGGATATTCTGGCAGAAGATTTATACTTCAGGCCAGAAACATAAAATTTGTTTGTTTATTTATTTATTTATTTATTTATTTATTTATTTGGTGCTGGGCATCAAACTCAGGGCTTTGCGTGTGCTAGGCAAGCATTCTGCCACTTGAGCTAAATCCCCAACACCAAGAAACAGAAAATTTTAAATATTAAATTTCAAAGAATCTTAGTTTCCACAAAGCAAAAGAGAAGATTAAACAGTATTCACAAACTGAAAAAATATCTTTAAATGTTAAAATTCTTCTCTTTCCCCAAAGATACATGTGCTTCAAAATGTCTACAAGTACAATTTTTATGAATGCTATGGTTTGACTGTGTCTCCCAAAGGTTTGTGTGTTAGAAGCTTGGTCCCTAGTGTGATGGTTGAGGAAGTAGAATCTTTTAGAAGCAGCGCCTAGTGCAAGGTGATTAGCTCTTTGGAGATGTGCCTTTGAAGGGGATTAATGTAATTCTTGTGGGACTAAGTTAGTTTTCAGGTTGTCCTTAAAAAAAATTCTGTTCCCTGAGTCTCTTGTTTCCTGTCTTGCCACGTGATGCCCTCTTACAGTGGCTGCCACCACGATGCCATCTGCCATGTTGTGATGTAGCCGGAAGGCCCTCACTGGAGCTGAGCAGAGGGCAGTGGTGTGCTCCTGGACCACCAAAACTAGAGGCTAAATAGCCCTTTCCCTCATAAATTACCCAGCCTTAGATACTGTGCTTTGGCAAAAAAAAAAAAAAAAAAAAAAAGTACAATGTTTCTCTCCTAGATAGCCTTATGAAATCAAACTACCTCTCCTTGTGATCTTCCTCTGATGCCATCTCCGGCACAAATCACATATGATTTTGATGTTCTCTAAGCATAGCAACTAGAATATTTTTTCCCACATCACACCAGATCTCTAAAGTTCATTCTATTAGAAAATAGTATTAGTCTTTGTCAGTATTTTTTAGCTAAATCAAACTAGAAAGTTTCAGGTTTCTCTTTGGCCACAGCCATCACAGATAAAAGTAATGGCTTGTCCTTCTTTGTAGAAGATCCTCTGGAGCCTCAGTGAAATCCTTGCTGGGCTTGTTAAACACAATGAAAGACAAACTACATGAATTGAATGCTGTTGTTGGAACTATGCCCTAAGGTTGGACATTTGAAGATTTAAGTTTGCTAAATTTGTTCTGACTCTCTTTTTCAGTTGTGGGCAAAATGCATGTGCCTCCTTATTCTTTAGGCCAAAAGCCTGAAAATTTTTTCACCCAATCTGTCAGGGTATCCTGAGTTCTCTGGTGGGACCAAAGAGCGTCCATCAGGCCTCAGCTGCCACACGGAGAGGCTACCTAGAGCTGAAAGCAGTTAGGAGAACTTCAGTCATAACTGTCATTAGCAGCACTAGTGGATGCAAGACTGAGTTGCTGAGCGAGGTGGCTCACGTGTGCCTGTAATCCCAGAAATCTGGGACACTGAAGCAGGAGGATT
This sequence comes from Hystrix cristata, assembly GCA_004026905.1. NCBI lineage: Eukaryota > Metazoa > Chordata > Mammalia > Rodentia > Hystricidae > Hystrix > Hystrix cristata. The sequence goes on from PVJO010001576.1 coordinate 61,873, forward strand.
GTAAATTTGAGCCCAGCCTGGACAACTTTATGACACCCTATCTCAAAATTTAAAAAATGAGGCCAGGTGTGATGGCACACACCTGTAGTCCCAGCACTTGGGAGGCTGAGGCAGGAAGGTTGCTGTGAGTTTGGGGCCAGCCTGAACTATACAGTAAGACCCTGTCTGAAAAAAAAAATTTTTTTTTAATTAAAAAGGGCTAGGAAATAGCTCATTGAAAAGGCCCTAGGTTCAGCCCTCAGTAACACACTCACACACACACACGGTTCTGGAGCACTATATCCCATAGACATTCATATATTTTTAAAAATCTAAAAAAGTTTTAAATCTTATAAGCATTTCTTTTTAAAAATGTGTATTAATTTTCCTTATTTACTGTTGCACAAACTACTGTTATTTTCTTTTTAAACAGCACAACTATGCATGACTCAATATTAGAATTCTTTTAATATTTTTAGTTTTTCATATTCTTATGAATGTTCATATTCTTATGAAGCATCGCCGCTTACTTTCCAAACAACTTGCTGAAATGTGAATTAATGTATTTTTCTTTGATGGACAAACCACATTAATTTAAAATATAAATCATACATATTGTCTACATAATATCTTCAAGGTTTTTTTCCCATTACAGAACTGCTTCTCATACGCTTGTTTCTCATAGAACAGAGCAGAATGTTCTGTGAAGGATTCAGAGAGCTGGTATTGCCGCTTTCGAACAGTTGGTGGCTCCAATGCTTTGCAGCTGTCTTGTGTGTGTGGCACCAAAATAAGACGGCTCACTTTAAACCGTTCAAAACATAGTTTGAAAAGAAAGTGCCTTTGAGTACATATATTGTATTTTATCAGAAACTAAATTTCGATCAGATAAGAATTTAGAAGAAAAGTGTTAATGCTAACATGCTTCAGCCTTTGTAATACAGTGTGAATACTTCTTAATACATTTACCACTATGTACACTTACAGGATCTAAAGTATTCCAACAAAAATATAGTGGGAATGATATTTTTAATTTTAAATTTCCTAGTAGTCACATTAGAAAGGAATTAAAATAATGAGTGACCAATATTAGTAACGTACTTTATTTAACTCAATATTGAGTTTGTTTTATCATTTCAACACAAAGTAACAATTACTGGAGTTTCATTCCCAGTACCACAGAAAATTTTAAAAATTTTGAAGAAAGAAATTACTGATTGAATATTCTATATGCTTTTTTTGTACTAAGTCTCGGGCCGATGTGTATTTTATACTTGCAACATATTTCGCTTTGGACTAGCAATATTTTAGTTGCTCAGTAACCACAGCTGGCCAGTGGCTACTGAACTAGTGAGTTCAGATCTGAAGTAACTAAGAACAACCCTTCTATTCAGATTAGATGTGTTCTATAAAACTTTGATAAAAGTAGAAGAAATCGTTTTTGCACTAGTTGCATTCCTGAAGTTGGAGCTCTTTTCCCACAGAAAACCGTCCCAGAAGTCTTGGTTCACAATTTTGATGAAGTAGAAGTGAAACATATAGCTTAGCTAGCTACATATTAGTACTGTGGTATTAATATTTCTAGAATTTTGGATTACTAATGAATTCTAGGCTCTCTTCTGAGCTATTGGTCCCCTAGTATTTCAGACAGTATAATTTCCTCATGCTTGATACTGCCCCCCACCCATGTCCAGAATTTAGCTTATGTGTTCTTTTATTCAGCATTTACAAAGTCGTCCTGACTCAGTGTTTGCATCGTCCTTCACAGGCACCTGTTACTGTGTGGGCTCGAAAGAGCTTGCCCTCTGGAGCCAGACTAGCCGGGCTTTAGCGCTGGTACCACCGTTGATCACTCCTGGGAACCTGGACTAGTTGTATACTCCTGTGCATCATGTAGGATCTGAAATACAGAAAATTACGACACCTGGCTCATGGGCTGTGGTGAAGACTAAACTAGGTATATTAACCCAAGACATATACTACATGATAAATACCGACCTACGTGCCTTAGTTGAGTATGTGGAGTCAGTAAAATGTCCAGCATCCGTTCTTCATCAGTTTAAAAATACTGAACAAAATAAAGTGACTTGAAATTTGACCTTTATTTTTTGTCTTAGAGTGAGACATTTCACTGAAAGGTGTTTATTATTTACACAGATATGTAATAAAACACAGCCAGGCTCCGTCTTGCTCAGAGTAGAGGACAGGATCTTCTGAATATCTCACAGAGAAAGCACCAAGGAGGCACAGAGACGGAGGCAACTGGCTCAAACAGCACTTTGAGAAGGATGGTTCCCAACAAGCTGTGGGCCAGTCTCCCCTGTGCTATTTATTCTTTGTTGTACAGGATCCATTTTGTTGCTTATAAAAGGTGAAAATTCAGCATTCAATTGAATAGTTGGTCTGTACATCTACATAGCATATATACTGCATAATTACAGTGTGCCGGTGTCAGGTCCTGGTACTGGAGTAGCAGAGAAAAGCATGTGAGAAGCTGAGCACAGACACTAGGTCTGGATTATGGGGAGTAAACTCAGCTTGCTACTTAACCTCACAGAAACTGGTTTTTTTTTTTTTTCAGTCTCTACTTGTATTTTATTTTATTTTATTTTTATTTTTTATTTTTTAACCAAGAACATGTATTGGTACAATGTACATATAATGGTTACATTCATCATATTTATTTTGTACCTGTACATGATGCATCTTGGTTCTCCCCCCTCTTCCCCGCCCCTCCCCTCTGTTCCCTTCATCCCTATTTACAGCAAGTTCATTCACATTTCTCCATGAATTCCCTTTCCTTTTTCTATCCCTCTTTTCCCTTCCCGCTTCCCCCCCATCCAATGCTCCTAGTTAAAAGTGTTTATTTTCTCAATTGTAAACCAGCTTTCACATTGAAAAAATCTAGAACATCTGCAAAAACAAGTAATCTGTACCATCTGCTGTTGTCTAACTCAAGAATAATGATCTGGGAATGAAAAAAAAATGGAAACCGTAAGTTGGTAACAATTCCAAAAACAACTACTAGGAAAATATTTGTATAATCATCAGTATCTGGGATTTTCAGTTGATTAGCATTTACCATCTGTGGCCATAGATTTACTTCTGGATAGTGATCATCTGGAATAAGCTGGGAACTAAAAACATTACAATGGATATTATGTAGAATAATTTAAGATGAAATTGTACACTGATAATATGCTGTCTTCATGGTTTAATTCTCTGTTCCATTACAGATCTTAATGAATTGGTTATATCTCTACCTTCAGCAGTGACCTGAGATCTTTTATTTCAGTTTGTTATCGCACATTTGAATCTATCCATATTCTTTAAAGACATAGTTTTCATATCATTGCTCACAGAAGTCACTGCAAAATGGATAGTCTATGGATAGTTGAAGCTTGTATTGGGCTGAAGTTACTAAGGTTCATGAAGTGTAAATTCCAGAAAGTTTCTGAAGGGAAAATCGATGACGCTGTAGCCCCCTTATCCTGGGTGATATGTGCCAAGACCCCCAGCGAATGTCTGAAACCACATATAGTTATGAATCCTACAATTCAATGCCTTTTTATCTTCATTAAGCATTTATCAGGCACTGTGGCTGTAACTTTTGCCATCTGAGGTGTGACAGTAAAACCAGCATGTATTTCTTTTTCCTTCTTTGCAATTTCATGTCTGGAAGATTTGTTCTTACCATAGATCTTAGTAACCTTAGCATACTTTTTTTTTTTCTTTCCTCTTCATGTAAAGGAACCATTTTAAGGTTTCTCCTTGGAATATGCTGGTTGTCAGCATCACTACTCTTACACTTTGGGATTATTATTAAGTAAAATAAAAGTTACTTGAGCACAAACACTATGATTCTGAGCCACTAGGACAGGTACTGAGTAACTAATGGGCAGCTAGAGTAGACACTATGGTTAAGCTACATAAAAGCATGATTCATGGCCTGGGGGAAGGGATTTCATCACACTACTCAGAATGGCATGCATTTTCAGTACATAAATGTGTTTACTTCTGGAATTTTCCATTTAATGGTTTTGGATGATTGTTGATCTCAGATAACTGAAGCTGTGGAGAATGAATCCACAGATAAGGGGGCAATTCTGTATAAAGACTGATTAGATATGCATGTTAACAGAGAAATTAGTATCAGTGACATAAAATAATAAGTTGGTGGTTATTTGGTCTGAAATGCTGTGGTGAAAGGTGAGGCATTTGGATAAGATGGTTTTCTTTTTCCTCTGATGAGACTCTACCTATTTGGAAAGTAGAAGGCTGATAACTTCAAGTTTTTAAGAGGCTTGTAGAGAAGTGAAGCAGGCAGGCAGCTCACAGATTATAAGCAGAAAACAGAGCCAAGGCACACTGTTCAATGAGACACATTTCTTTTTCCTTTTTGCAACACATATTTGGCTGTGGGACTCTCCATAGCAGAACTCCATGGCCAGTGAGGACAGATAAGTTCTTTGATAGCATTCAAAGTTTATTTAATCCATGTTTTCTGCTTCTAATTAAAAGCTCATGGTAAGCGAAAAAACGTTTTAACTTTCACAATGATTCATGTACACATGTCTTTACTATGTAGACACTGCTACAGTTTTTATCTGGAATTTTACATATATTAACTAGAAAAGCAAATGAGAGGAAAAATGTTAAAGTGACTTTCACTTGATGAAATTTATCTTTTTCAAATGGGAAGGGGATCAAGAGATGTAGGTGGGGTGAGAGGGGGAAGAAAAGGGGATAAAAAAGGAATGAAGATGTGTTACATACATGTACCAACTCCACACAAGCAATGTAAACAGGTACTGAAAACATGTACTAATAAAAAAGAAATCTAAAAATTAGTAGATATATTTTATCTATAATATTTATAATCTTTGTGAGAATCAGAATATTCAGAATTATAAAATAAACAGTGCAGTGGCCCAAGTGGACTCTTCTCCTTATTTTAATGGAGACTAACCAAAACCAAAAAATATTCTTCTCAACTTTTTGTATTTCTACTTTTCTTTACTTAATCTAAGAGTGAGCATGTGTGTGTATGTTATGTAAGTATGTGTGATTTTTTTCCCTCTTAAATATTTTTAATGAGTAACTTATTTCATGTACCTCCAGTAGCATGACACTTTTACTAAATATTAAAGCAAAACATCCATTTTGAAACTTTCTTTTCACCTGAGAACAAATGATAATATTCTAAACCAACCACTTGTGCTAAATGCTTTGAGGGTATGAAAATGAACTCTTCACTGACTCTCTACACTAGGACTTTACCAAAAGTGATAAATCAAGACATGTGAACTAATACACAGTAATAAGGTGATAAATGCAGTTATATGAGAATTGAGGAAGGAATCATGCTTCTGTATAAGACAAACTGGTCTTATGAACAATGGATATAAATTGGGAAATGACGAGGGACTGAGAATAAGGGCACAGTTTAGGGAGGAACAGTTTAGGGAAAGTCACAAAGATGGGAAAAGAAAATATTTAGCATGGTTCGAATGAAGTGCATATAAAAGGTAACAGTGGAAAACAATGATGAAGGGGTGACTGGAGCTCAGATCAAGAAGGATCTTGAGCAGTAGGCTAAATAATGAAGGATGATGCGTCATTAGGTAGCATGAAAAGGATTAAACGCACAGGCAAACCAGACAGACTTGCGTCCTAGATCTGGCTGTGCCATTCACTTGCTTGTGGTCTCAGACAAGTTACTCAACCTTCTGAACGTGACTTCTTTCATGTGTGTAACAGGGATGATAATTGTACATATCGCCTGTATTGTGGATTAGATGAAAAAAGTGACTATTAAACACCCTGGACATCTGTGTATGGTAAATAGTTTATAACAAAGCTATTGCTAACATTAGTAATGCTGGTAAATGTTTTAAAAATGTAGCCTTAACCTTTACATTGTGTGAAATTGTTTTAATTCCTATGTTACCCAAGTAGTGAGGAAAACTACCCACTGCCATTCTGTGACAGAACAAGACTTACGTGCTATCTTACTATGAAAATTTTGTATCTCGTTTTATTTACGTTTTTGTTGATGTCTTTGTATGCACGTAGGATATGAACACTAAAAAATGTGATTATTTCAAATTTACGTAAATAGTGTGAATAAATGCCTTAGTGTTTTCAGCAATTAAGCTTTTTCTGCCGATTGTCTTTTCATAAAACTTTATTAGAACAAATCTCAATCTCTCTCTTTGCATCTCTCCCTCCTCCCCTGCCCTCACTTTTCATACCTAAAAGAGATCTAATAGGCCACTTACCTGCTGAGAACCTGGAGGCTCTAAGAATTGGTGACTGGTTCAAGATTAACAGAATATTGAAAATGGAGGAAAATTTTGATTATATGCAGAGTTGTTGATTTTACCTCTGCTCATCTTCTCTTTTTTAAAAGTAATGTAATTGAAAGTGATTTTCCTTCTGAGAGGTTTAACACAGAAAACACTTCAAAGAACCTTATGAAGATTCTCTGGTCATATAATAAATAATAGGAAAAATATTTTACTTATAGTAGTATCCAAATTAGCATATAAATAGCATAAAATGCCAATGGCACCTAGCTCTTGGTTCCTTTGCTTTTTATAAATAGTTGTTAAGGTTACAGTATATATTTCCACCACTGGTTCTTCATACTTACTTGTTTTTGCCATCTACATGTCACCTCCTTGACTTTCTGTCAGTCAGGTTACTGGACAGTGGCAGATGAAGAGGCTGTGAAAGTAGGAACCAGGGACATTTGGAGCACAAGAAGTCTTAGGCAAGAATATGGAGTGGGATGTCATTCACATTTTTAATAATAATCTGAAGGGCCTGGTGCACGTCCATGTAACTACTGCCCCATTGACTTAGGGTTCTAAAATTGCATTAAGGTGTCTTAATTAATTTGGTTATAAAGATTCATATTTAATAAAAATCTACTTAACTGCGAAATGAACATTCAAAGTTCCCATGAAATATCTGAAAATCTCTTGTGTTTTGAATGTAGGGCATTTTTAGCACTCTTCCACTAATCTTTTTATATGCTTCTTTTCTCTAATGTCAGGGAGTGTAGAGTTTTCTTTTAAGGACAATATGGGATTTTATTTGTATTGTGCATTTTCAGATTACAATTTAAATTTGGAAAATACTCAAACCATAAAAAAGAACTAATAACTAGAAATAACTAGTTAGTATATTTTTATTTTCCACCTTTCAATGAAATTTCTAGTGCAGTTGCCATTATTTTCTTTATTCTTTTTTTTTTTTTTTTGATGCCAGGAATCAAACTCAGGACCTCGTGCTTGCTATGCAAGCTCTCTAACCACTGAACTAAGTCCCCAGCCCCAGTTGCCATTATTTTTTTAATGCACATTTTTACACTACATCTTGCCATCAAACATTGCTCAGTTTTTTTTGCAGCTCTGAAAACATAATTTTTGTTAACGACATTCCTTTCCATCATATTGATGGTGTGGTGTGTGGATTGTTTTTGCAAGAGCTGTGAGTGAATGAGGGTGGGGATGTGAGTGTGTGTGCTTCCCAAACACTAAGATTTTTAATATTTCCCCTACACAAAGAGTTTATTATAAGGAGATACTTATGCTTTACTTTAAGGTTTGCTTGATTCACGCTGCATTTTGCAATATTAAGGGCACGTGCCAAGCAGTTACCCAAGGAAAGCAGCCTGCTTCTCGAGCTTCATGTCTGGTGAAGCCGTCACAGCCTTTCTTTGTGCACTCTGGTCAAGGAATCAGAGCCCTTTATGGTCCTTATTTGTTTATGTGCCTCTTGAACTGTAAGTTTGTTGAGAGCAAGGACTGCATTTGATAAGGACAAAGAGGTGTAATAAATATTATATAAAAAGAAGATAATATACAAAGGAGAGGAGTACTAGAAAGAAAGAAGGGGAAAAGCAGAAAGGCAACAAAGGAAAGAAAAGGGAAAGGGAAAATATGGAAAATTATGAATAAACCTGCTGTAAATAGGGAGGGAACAGAGGGGAGGGGCGGGGGAGGGGGGGAGAACCAAGATGCATCATGTACAGGTACAAAATAAATGTGATGAATGTGACCATTATATGTAAAATGTACCAATACATGTTCTTGGTTAAAAAAAAAAAAAAAAAGACTGCATTTGATTCGGATCTGCATTCCTAGTTCCATACTTGGAATGGAACCTGGTACATAGGCGCTTTGAATGAGTCACACGCAGTGTTCAGGACACACTGAGAGTGATAAAGGAGTCGATGGGGTCCGGTCTGAGCGAAAGGTTCCCGGAATGCTTTTCTGACTCCGAGGACACGTTCGCTGTCTTCATTGTGTGGTTGGGCTGGTAACGGAGATCTGGGGCGAGTGTGTCTCCAGTGTTTGTCTGTATGATATCTGTGAGTTTGGAATAAGGGATATGGAATGCAGGGAATGTGTTTTGAGTTCTGAGGTTTTCAATTTTTTTTTTAATGAGAGGATAAGGCAATTGGTAAAAACCAAGACACAGTTTGAAAACCTATGTTACATTATGATTCTAGAGAAGGCTTCTTAAAGCATCATTTGTGTTTATGCTTATTTGAATTACAAAGATAAAACGGGTTGGTAGAATCTATGTGTTGTAGGTAGTTCTCTGGAGAATATTTATGTTTTCATCTTCACGAAGAGCAAAGGAGATCATTTTATGTTCCATTTCCATGGTTAATATGCCATGGCCCACATAATCAATATTTTGATTTGCACACTACGTGGTAATGCTCAATAGATATTTGTCAAAGTGATTTATATTTAAGAGTATAATGACTGTTTGTATGGTTTTAACTTTACATTATACTTTTATCAACATAATTGAGTAGCTCATTAGTTATATTTTGTTGTATTAAGAATAATGAAGTGGCAATGAGAATAGCAGACAATATGACTTAAAAGTGATAGTTTAAATTCAGCTATCAACACTCAAATTCCTGAGGATTAAATGTAAGACATGTTATCATTGTCACATCATCCTTCATAATCGTGTTCAAGTAGAATGAGCAGGAATATAAGGACCCATCCATACTGATTTACTCTCTACAAGACAGTACACATCCTAGGCTCCAATAACAATTGCTAAGCTTTCCAAGGTGTTACTCCTAGCCTTTCTCTCAGCATCAGTTCAACACATTTATCGAATGTATGAATGGGCTATAGGAGGCTAGATACTATGGGGAATCTGAGGCAGGTTAAGATTTTCTTAAGGAAACAAAGCATAACCCTGGGATAACCCAAATAACAATATACAATTAATCAACAAATAGTAATTGGCACAGTGACATGCTACAGGTATCCTGAAGTGAAGAAAATAATTTGAGCTACATAGCTGGAAATATCCTTTTGGTGAGAAAGAAACTTGAGTCTAGGCTTTAAAGAAAGAGTGCTAGAGAGGAGGCTTAGTTAATGCTTAAAGGTACAAGTGAGCAAGGAGCATTCTTAGGGAAAGTAAATGTTGGGTTTTTCTGTGTGTAGAAGAAAAGGGTTTAAATAGGAAGGAGACTGGATTTATAGCACAGAGAAGGAAACTCAGTCTAGATCTTGAGCTTGCAAAAGGATTTGGTTGAAACTGCTTTAGATCTCAAACCAAGGACGTGATTTTAGGTAAGGCTCAGGAATTAGAATTTTAATAATCTAAGTAAATATAATTCTGGCCTTCCATTAACTGTACTTGAAGAAACACAAACCAAATAGGTCTGGTTTGCCACCTATCACTGATCACTTCGAATAGAGCAAGGGCTTGATGCAAACTGACTGACGAGGGCCCAGGACGGAGGACGATTTAGATCAGAAAGAGCCTCTAGGTCAGTCGGGGTGGCGAACCTCCGGCATGCATGCTGCAGCAGTCTGCTTGTCATCACTGAAAGTTCTAAAAGGTGGGCCGTCATTGCTCCAGGTGTTGGGCCCTCTGGGAGCCAATGGAGTGACCTGGAAGGTTATGAGAAAGGGTGGGATAGTTGGGATAAAAGATGAATATGAGAGATGGGTGAATAAGTTGTGATTTGTATTATATAGACACATTAAAGGAAAGAAAAAAATATAAAACATTCTGTGTTAGCAGGATGGTTTTTATTACTTTAAAAGGACAGACATCAGCATTGTATTTATCAAATTAATAAATTAATAGGAGCGTAAACTGGAGAGAAGATAAAGTCCCTTTGTAAAGATAGAGCTTGAAATGATGGCAGGATACTGAAAATAAAAAATCAGAAGAGGTAGGTAAGAAGGGAGATGTAGATGGAAATGTCTGTGGCTGTTTAGCACAGATGCTAGAGGTGAAGGCATGAGAACCATCCACCCTCACTATTCATTTCCTGGGGCTGCCATAACCATACACGTGGCAGTTTAACACAAAAAATTTATTCTCTCACACTACGAGTGTCCAGGAGTCTGCAATTCAGGAGTTAGCAAAGTCGGTTCCTTCTGAAAGCTCTGAGGGACGAGCCAACCCAGACCTCTTTCTTGGCTTTAGGTGGTTGTCAGCAGTCCTTGGGATTCTCTGGCTTGGAGCTGAATCACTCTGGTTGGTCTCTGCTTCTATCTTCACATCGCTTTGGCTCCGTCTCTGTTTCCTCTCCTCTTATAAAGGCACCAGGGCTCACCCTAAATCCGGGGTTAATCTTGAGATCCTTAATTTTAACAAAAAAGATGCTATTTTCAAATAAAGTCACATTCTGAGGATACAGACATGAATTTTGAGAGTTCACTCTTAACCCAGTACATGCTTTAGGAGTAATACATAGAAAAAGAAGAGGAAGTCCTAAGGCCGATATGCCTTGGGAAAGAGAAAGATAGGCAGAGGAATACAGAAAGAAATGCTGGCGAGCTGGGCATGGGACCATGCACTGTCAGGGCAGCCGAAGCGGGAGGGACCTCATGAAAGACTGTAGTCAGCAATACTGCCTTCAGCAGATCCATTAAAGCAGTTGCCAGTTGGTTTTAGACTAATGTGACTGGTGCACATTAGGAGTGTAATTATAATATTGTTTTGAAATCGGGGCAGAAAGCGGAGAACGGGGGAAACCTGGAGTTTCCCCCATTCTAGGGGGGTCAGGTGATGATGGGAAAGACAGGAGTACAATTTTCCAGGAGCAGAAAGTCGTGAACTAGAGAAAGTCTCCTCTGGCACATCCAGAGTGAAGGTTGTTTTCTCTTCCCTCAAAATTTGGATAAAGAAGAGAATTCAAAAGTGGTGAGTGCAAGGGATTTCCCCCTTCTGCTGGAGAGTATGAACTGCTTGTACCTTTTCATAAGCAAATACAAAGAATCAGGCTGAATACTAATTAAATCTCAAAGACCTCTGTAGGGTTATGTTACATCTAGGGATGATAGTTCATAAGGCCTGTACATGGACCTTATTTATAAATAGGAAAGATTAAACATATGATAAAAGGAATCTTTACATGGAACGATTGAAGATCATTTACCACAATGGCACAAAGCAGTGAAAGCGTCTGGAAGAACTTCCTTTCTCATTAATCAGCGATAATTATCAATTATGAGGCGTAATCATTAGAGGAGTGTCTATGTTTTGCATCTTAAGAAGCTGATGATAATTAGTATCCTGATCTTGATCTCAGTGCTCATTATGTTCAGAAAAGTGTTACTTTTTTTTAATGACTTTTAACTCATGACCTTGAGCAACTTAGACTCTCCTGTACCTCCATCAAGTTGAGATGTAATGCTCATTTTTTTTCTGTTACTGGAAAACTTGATTTGATAGGTGCATAAATGCCAGATTATGTGAAGGAATATAAGAGGGCAAAAGATTTTACTTTTGAATGGTCATTACTTTAGAAGAGATGGTATATTAGCCTAATTACATCTAGGGTGTTACTAATAGACCGTGAATTAATGGCAGGTATTCTTGCAGTGGGAAAGAATAATGTCTATTGATTGAAGGGTAATATAAACCAAAAGTTGTACAAAACACATAAAATATATTGTTCAAATTAACAGAGACATTGAATATTCTCCTCACTTTACATAATAAAAGGAGTATCAAAGTGGTCTTAGTGTTCACTTGACCGAAGTGACACATAATATGTATTCATTCTGGAGGATATTTTTATGTCTAATTTTAAATAACTTTCCCTGAGTATTTTAGTATTTAAGATATTGTAATGTCAGATGTTACGGGAAAACAATTAGAATACTTTCTTAACTTTTGATTCAATGATAAATTTGGTAAAGACATTAAAGTTGAAACACCTATGCTATATTTTGTCATAAAAAATAAATGAAAAGAAGTGAAATAGATACCAGAGATTTACTGAAACCCAGACTAGATGATGCAATGATCCATAAATAACTTTAGTTAACAAATGACAATCTGGTTTCGAGGGATTTATTGAGATTATCTGTCAGATAGTGATTTTCCACTATGAAAGTAATATAAAAATCTAGGCATTAAGTGGAAGTTAAAAGGTCGACTGCTGTCTAAAAAATAATCACGCACCCAGCATTTGGGAGGCTGATGCAGGAGGATTGCTGTAAGTTTGAGGCCCATCTGGGCTACAGAGCAGTGAGTTCAAGGCCAGCCTGAACTACGTATTGAGACTGTCTCAAAAAAACCCAACCCAACCAAACCAGAGTTCCGGTAAAGGCAATGCAGGATGCACAGGAATGTCAGCCTCGTGGGGGCTGCGTCCAGGCAGCGAGTTTCGGGGGTGCCTACACTTCCCGCCCAGAGGGCACCGGTGGAGCGGCAGACTATTGGGTTCACCAGCCTCTCTGGCAGATAGAGCTTTGTGCGTCCGTAGAGCTCACATCCAATGACCGGAGCCAAACAGGTTGAACTGTTAATCCTGTGAGTACAGAGAAGGAATGAGACGGGACCTGAGGACAGCAGGGAGCAGGCTCTCCTCACGGAGCAAACCCCGCCGGAGGGGAGAGCGCTCGGCAACAGAGCAGCTCCCCGAGCAGAGGGGCTGAGGGCCCCTGCAGGGTTCTGGCAGAAAGGCGTGTGCGAGTGGGCGGCCGGGAGCCTCCTCCTGATTTTCAGGCCGCGGGCCTTGGGGCCAGTTGGGGGCTGGAGGAGCTGGGACACTGCGGCCGATGACTAGGCTGGTTAGAAACGTTTGGTGAGCGGAATATACAGCAAGAATGTATAAGGTTTTTTTCTTAATTTCTAGAAATCACTCATTTAAGGAAATATATTATGCAATCCCTGTTAGGAAACAGCTCAATTTATTTGTTTATGCAATTCTTTTGGAAGATAATTGTAAAATCAGTGATGGAATTGAATTTCAGATGTGAATTTTACTGTTTGGAAACCAAGTGTCATATTAATGCAAAATCTACATTTGAAAATAAGAACAATTTTTATTCATTTCTGTTGTAACATATGGCAGTTTGCTCATACGTATTGTAACTTTTATTTTTCATTTTGGTTTTTTGAGACAGGGTCTGGCTGTGTAGTTCAGGCTGACCTCACAGTGATCCTCCTGCCTCAGCCTCCCGAGTGCTGGGATTATCGATGTGCATCCCTGTGCCTGGCTGTACTGCAATTTTGAAAAACACTGTTTTTATATCTTAGATAATAGACTGAAATTAAATTGAAGACTTTTAGTTTCCTAAACTCATTGAGTGTTGCTGTTGTCTTTTCATAATACTGTATCTTTCTAATACTTATTCTCTTTTAGAAATCAATATTTTTATTTCTCAGTTCTCTGAAATAAATACCTTTTAATAGAAATTGCACATATAAAACCAGTAAAATTAAATATTGTATAAAATACTTTTAAATTTCCACTGAGGAGCAGTATTTACCTAATGCTTTCTGTGAAGTAGTTACATTATTTTTGACTCGAAGTATAATTACTTTGAGATAATGACATAAATTCATCTAAAATATTTCAAAGTTCTTGACACACATGTACTAATGATTAGAAGGTGAGGATTTTCAAGTTGGAAAACTTGCAGTATATGTGTATATATTTAGAAAATATTTGCTGGAAAGTGTGTTTGCTGATCACGGTTTCCCCGACAGTTTGGTGTCTGGGTTTGAGGATTTGGGAGCATCTTTGTAATGTGATCTCTCCCTTAGCCAGTCTTTTCACAACCACCACTGTCTTCAGCAGAGGGAACCTCAGAGGAGGGTCCCTGGTGTCCTTCGTGTGCCTGGTTGGCAGACACTCATTCCGAGGGCCGGCTGGGGCTGACCTCTAGTTTGCTGCCTTTCTTAGAGCAGCTAAGGGCAGAGAGCCTGCGCTGAGGGAGATGGTGCAGCGTGGCAGACAGGAGCCAGGATTTTTTTTTTTTCTGAAATCACCAAGCACAAGTACTTGCACTGTTCTGATTACTTCCTGTTCACCTCCTTGCTGACAGAGGGAAGCTCTTCTGTAAGTAACGTGAGGTGGAGAGATACACCACACTGGGCAGATAAGCTAGTGAAGCAGTTTATGCTCACAGTAGTCACAGTTTAGGGGAGAAGGCCAAGCCTGGGGTGAAGACGCCTGGCCTGGCTCTGTGGAGGATCTGCTTCCGAGCAGGGTGAAACACCAGGGCTGTGAAAGGAGAGTCTCTTCCGGCAAGGGGTGTGGGGAGAACCTTGGTTTCCACGGTGGGAGGAGGGCAAACTTATTCTGCTCCAGATAAGGCAGGGTGGAGCTAATCCAGCTAGTAGGGAGCTCACCAAGAGGGATGCTTGCCTGCTGGTTGGGGGTCACATCTGACAAGAGCAGCAGAACTCAGGGCTGGGCTTTTGGGTCCTTATGAGGTTTGAAGATGTCACAGCAACCCGTGGAGTGTTAATCTGTCTAGCTGTCACAATTAAAGTGTTTGGTGGGGACCAGAGGTAGGAGCAAGTGGTATGTTGGTATCTGCAAGGCAGTGAGGCACTATGTGAGGCCCACCAGCTGTGCACGGAGTCCCTGAAGCAACAGGGCCTCTACTCATATGCGCACCTAGCATTTGGGTCACCAGAAGCAGGAAAGCATAGAGGTTAAGGAGTGTAGGAGTTGTCATACTTGGCTTGCATTTGGGCACTTAGCAGATCTGTGGTTTCTGGAAAGTTATTTAATCTCTTTATACTTCTATTTCTTCATTAGTAGTATAATAGTAGCTGTCTCATGTTGAGATGTTAAATGAGATAATACCTTTAAATACTCAATATTGACTATTATTATTGATTTTGTGCAAAAATTACCCAAACTAGCTTCTGAGGGTGAGCTAGTTGACATCAGTGGTCAGTCTTGGCCTAAAGTAGTAGTCATGGTTGAAGCCTGATATCATCACAAATATTGAAACCACACTGGAGAGTCTATTTCTCTTTACAAGGTCTCCAGTTGACAAACTGTAAACAGATACTTAAAAGTATTAGGAGAGCTCTGCATTTGGAAGATTATTAAGGTGTTTTTAAATAATGACCCTTTAAAGAGTCTCCTATCTAGGGGTATTGATATTTTGAAAGCAAGACAGAGTCTGTTATATAAAAGACAGTCAATAAATGTTGATTGAATAGCTTCCAAAAGATGAGGCATTATAACTATCAAATTATGGAAATTCTTCTCTCTCATTGGTAATATTTACAAGTAAACTGAACAAAAGATTAGTTTACAGCACAGTGTGTGGCAGTTGCTCTAGATGTTCACAAAAAAGGTAGTGTTGAGGCCTGGGGAGTTAGCTCAGTGGTTAGAGTGTTTGCCTAACAAGCACAAGGCCCTGAGTTTGATCCCCAGCAGACTCTCCCCACCAAAAAAAAAAAAAAAAATGTACTGTTGGAACATGGGACTCTGTCTTGAAGTTTCACAGCATAGCATGTGTACTACTTCATTGGGTGGGACAGGGACACTGGGAAGAAAAGAAACCCCTTGAAACCACTTGTTGGCTCCTGCACTGTGGAAGCAGTAAGGGATAAGCAGCAGTAACAAAATATATTTATTATTTGCAAATGTAGGTATTTTACGCAAATTAAATTTATTTTCTCATTAGATGTACTCCATTTTTATACATTACTTCTCGCCTAGCTATCTTGTCTAAATGATTTATAAAATCACTTGGAAGAGAACTTGCCTGGATGTTTCTGTGAGCCCTGTTATGCCCTGCATAGTGGTTTTTTGGTCATTAATAGGTGTTCAATATATTTGTTAGTTGATTTGTTTTGACTGAACCATCAACACTTTTCAGTCTAAAGTCGTGATTTTTCTCTTTGCATCATAATTGTTTTAGAGACTCCAAGGAAATGAATTGAATCAGCTAATGAGATTCTTTTTTAATGTAATAGTCTGTGGCAGTGATGGCGAAGCTTTTAGAAGTTTCAATGACAATAAACAGCCTGTTGTGGCATGGGTGTCACAGGTTCGCCACCACTTCTCTATAGTGAACAACTCTAACAAGGAGAGATCTTACTAAGAATAAAGATATTTTTTAGAAAATTTAGGAATTTATTAGCTTTGTATTAGCATATAAAGGTTAAATGATATAGATAATGTTTTCAAATAAGGGGAACAAAGGAGGGGGGAAGGGGAAAGAAAGGAAAGGAAAAGGGATACAAGAATGGAAGAAAAAAGTGGAAATAAAGCTTTTGAAAATGTAGAGGGGGAAAAGGGTGGAAGGAAGGGAGGAGAAGGGAAGGGGAAGAAAAGAAGAATTAAGATATATTATGTAGAGGCACAAATTCCTTACAATGAATGTAATCTTTATGTATGGCAAATATGTACTAATAAAAAAGAAATATTACAATAAACTGTACAAAAATGTCATAAAATTATAGAGATAAAATTTTGTATATTACTAGTTAAAAGGCTGACAAATTGGGAGAGTCTTTGGTGTTACGGGCTCTAACCTGATAGGTGCTTTGGACCGGCATGAAATGGGAGAGGGGCACAGCTTCTGGATTCTGATCCTCGGTTTGATTCCTGAGGGCACTCCTTGATTTAGGCGTTGGGCCTAAGTCATTTTAGCTCTCTGTGCCTGTTTCCTCACCTGTGAAACAATGATAATAGTGACAGCGACTTTACTGTGTTGTTCTGAAGATTAAGAGTGAATTAGAATCCACAGAATTCCTCGAGTATTATCTGGCGCATAAGCGTGGCAGTTACTCCACGAAGATGCAGCGGGCTTCCGAGCAGTGTCCGCGATGGGGGTCACAGCGGAAGAGACTCGTAGAGTTTTGTTTGTTTGATCTAGTATAAGCACATAAAGCTTTGGGCGAGGCCTAAAATTTAAAAACTATTGTTTTCCATGCTTATTTATTAAGGGAGCATCTAAGAAAAAATTCCAGTATTTGGGGAATGGATGTCAAAAGCCAAGTGAGCACCGTCACTCTGCAGCCGTGACCCAGCCACAGCCTTGCGACGACTGTAAAGCAAACGTTTCCTGCCGATGGTGCTGCCCTTGAGGTCCAGTGGTCATTGAAAGCCCCGTGGCACTTCACTGAGACTTAAATTATTCATCTCTGTCTCTTGGCAAGGGTTCAGGTCGGAATGAGACCCTTAAAGCCCTCACATGTTCATAGTGCCCTCTGCCACATGCGTTCATGTAGTTGTCCTGGGGCAGGAGCAGTCTCTTCAGGCCGCTGTGGGTGGACACTCTGGTTGTTCGCAGGCCGAGTTGCTGAATCTGTCGCATTTACGAAACGTGCTTTGCCACTTGGCTTATGGTTTCTGATACATTCATTCCTTTTGTAAACTGTAAAGGGAAAAAATTCTTCATTTTCAAATTACAGTCTTCACTTTTCTGTCTTTCTCGTGAGAAATTCCCCGAGCACTCTGACTTTAATTGTTCTCTGAGAAATATTTTAAAGAACTCTCGACTGTGGTGAAGCTCAGAAAGGCCTCCAGAGACTCAAACTGCTGAGATGAAGCGTGATGCTGAAGAGTGAGGAGCGGAAACGCCGGCCTTCGTGTGATAGAATGTGTAACGTTTGCTAGCAGTTCTTAGAGCTTCTGAATTCTTGCAGAAAATTGTAGTGTTATACAACATTGTTCAAAAACGGTAACATAGAACAATTAAAAAATAACTTCTCTTGTACACAGTTTTGAAACCTAAGTGCTATTAGGTTTCTCAAAAAAAAAATAGCTTTTGCTTTCTGTGTCTTGCCTAGGTGGCACAGCTCAGCACCCTGAATTCACGGCCCTCCGTCCAGCGGACTTCGATTTGTAGAGAAGTGTTCCACCCCAGGACCCCGTTCCAGCTGATGTTTCTCATTTCTGACCCTCTTCATGCATTTTCTCTTTTCACAGACGCGTTCTCTTCCGGGAGTGGACCGGCGGAGTGGTCTGGTTTCCTTCCGTGTATTTGCTTCTTCGCTGCGGTGGCGCAGCTCCGAATTTTCTGGCCGCGCTCGGAGCGCGCCGCGTCTCGGGAGCGCGGAGCGGGCGGGGAGGGGCGGGGCGTGTGGGCGTGGCCGGGCCCGGAGGGCGGGGCTTCCCGTGGAGGCGGCGGGCGCAGCCCGGGTTAGCTGCGTCTCGTGGAGCCCTCGGCGGCGGCTTTGGCGGCGGCGAGGGTCAGTCAGATGCTCGCGGGTTCGCGGCGGCCGCGGCACTTTTCTTCTCCCGCGCGGCGGCCGCTCGCCTGGCCAGTCTCCGCGGAAAACTCCGGTGGCTCAGCCTCGGGGACCTCCGGGGAGCCGGAGCTCGCAGGTGGCGCCGGGTCCGAGCTGCCTCGACCACCGCCCGGACCGCACCCGCGACCTCGGCGCCGGCTTCTGGCAGCGGCCGCGGCGCGAGGGCAGCGGACGGCCGCGGGGCGCGGGGCCGGACGCCGGCCATGGGCGCGCAGACCCGGCGCGGGGGCTTCCGCTGGCTCCTGCTCCTGGCCGTCTTGGGGTCCGCCGGCGGCGGGGGCGTGCAGACCTGCGAAGAAGTTGGGAAACTTTTCCAGGGGCGCCTCGCGGGCGCGGTCAAGAGGCTGCCGGACTCTCCGCGGGCAGGTAAGCTGCGCCCGGGCGCGGGCAGGGGTCCCGGAGCGACCGCCCCGCGCTCCCCGGGCTCCCGGAGGTGGCCCTTCGCGGCAGTGGGACCTCCCGGGCACCCCGGCCGCGCACGGCGAGTCCCGGGGGCGCCCCGGGGGCTCGGGCTGGACCCCGGGGCGGGCGCCGCTCAGGGACTCCTCGCTGCGCCCGCGCCCACGCGAGCCCGGCTCCCGCTTCCCGCCGGCTCCTCGGTCTCGCAGGATGAGCTGGCGGGAGCTGGGGAGGGGCGAGCATCTTGGGGCAGCTGAGCAGCTGACCGCGATTCCGCTAGGAGAGGGGGTTTCGCCAGGAGCTGCTCTGTCTCAGACTGCGCGGAGTTGGGTAGGTCGTCCCAAGTTAATAGTAAAAACACAAACCTTGGTTATGCTCCTTTGCTGGACTCCGGGGCACTAGCAGGAGCAGCTGTCCCTTCTGTAGGTAGGACCCGATCCTGTGCTCGAGAGACACAACTGTCAGGGGCCCCTGCGCATCCTGGCCCCAAGACTTCCTGGTGGGAACCCGGACTTCCCAGCGTGTCTCCCAGAACTGTGAGGTCGTTTGACAATAGGCGATCAAACTTGACCTATTGGGGAGCCACACGACACAGATGAGATATACCAGACGCTTAAAGCGGGTGAATACTTTTGGTGTGGGCAGTGCAGATCGTGCTTCCCGTGAGCACCTTTTGACTACGCTTTCACACCTGATCCCCATCCTCACTGGGCAAATTTTTGTCTACCGGTAGGAGTTCCAGGGCTTGCTCAGTTTGGAAGAATAGGTCTTCATTGTCCAACACAGTAGCAGATGTCCGGAGCTAAGTCAGATCTTGTTGGAGCAATGCACTTCTCTATAGCTGTGACTGTGAAGAAAACACAGAAATGAATGCTCTGAGATTACTTGATTGAACAGAGAAGTTGTGGAGAATGCTTGAGGCTAAAAACCATCCACTGCCTGAATTTCCAAGGTGCCGAGATCTACTCTTTGCACTACCGAGCAATAGCACATTTGATTGATTGCTTTTCTCGCTGTGAACTCAGGTCTTGTCATCCCGGGAAAAAGATCTGGTTATATGGGAGCGTTGAATCCGTTTGAGTGTACGTCACCCATTGTAAACACAGAACTATTTATCCGAATGCAGTACCTGCGGGCGTTACTTTTCTCTGCTACTTGAAACAACATAGTTGATATTCTTGCCTCCTCAAAATACTCTCTTGTAAATACCGTATGTATTTTTATTTCTGTGCATTGTTTTCACTAAGAAATAAATCTCATTTAGCTGGTGGTAAAGCTAAGTGTGTGTGTGTGTGTGTGTGTGTGTGTGTGTGTGTGTTGAGGGTGTTGAACTCTGAAATCCTCATTTGAATCGTTAGGTTTTGCTCCCCAAATGCTGTAGCTTTTCTTGGCTGAGATGTTCAGTGACTGTGGCTGTCTCCCAGGAAGGCCCTGGTTTCCTTCCTTTCTCATACTCCATATTTCTGGTGCCTGCTTAAGACGGCACATTGGCTAGAGGGTGTTGCATTTCTGGAAGTGTGTATCCCATTTATTTTGAAGAGGAACTTCCCAGAGTATCAATCACTGAGATAACATTTTACCGAGATGTATTGTGCAGGAAGACTGAAGCTCTGCCCTACAGAGAAGGCAGCGGCTGTATTGTTTGCACTGATACAGAGGACATAAGGTGCCAGGATGGCAAGAACCTTCTTTGCTAAGTTACTCTGTATCGTTTCTCCCTTGCTGACCCCTTTTACATCTGTGCTTCAAGCTTGTGGAGCGATCTCAGCAGCACCCATAGGGGCATCGCTGGTGCTGGTGAAAAGGGAGGCTAAATGCCTTGGATATTTTGATGAAGAAAAAGTCATGTGGAAGTACTATTCTGATGTAGACTCACCCAGTGAAAGGCATTTATATATGAATTTGATATAATTCTGATTTTTCTTGTTTCCATATTGTTGGTCATTCATTTGAATAATTCAACAGAATACTAAATTCTTCTTTTGACATGTATTTCTTTCTTCTTCCCAATAAAAAAAATCTTTCTTAGGCTGAGTAAAGTACACATAGCATATTTTTAATAAATGTTCTTCTTTATTTCTGTAATTATATGTAATTGATAACATTTAGCATGATCAAATATAGTAGTAGTTGAATATCTTATTTTCTAAAATTATGCTCAATCTCAAGGGAGAACATGGTTAAAACCTAAGTAGTCATTTCCACATGGGGATACAAATATTAATATTCTTTTCAATAAACGTCTTTAGCACACAGGCTTTCACTGACTAAACTAATGCACTAACTTGATGTTTATTTTTCTTGGAAGTATACGTTCAGTGCTTTTTTTTTTTTCCATTTCTTATCCCAGCGGTTAATTCCTGAGATGTTTAGCCAGAATGCCACTTTATAATGTAAAAAGGTAGAATAACTTTTTACAGTTTCTTCCTACACTTGTGACTTTTATATCTTCTGAAAAATATGTTATTCGGCTTGAAATTATGATATGGTGAGAACAGCCATTTAAGCCGTTTCTCAGATTTCCCTCACCTTTGTTCACTACACTGCTCCAATTCTTTTAAGCCCATTGAGCTCCTAAGGATGTTTGGATGAGAAATGTAAAAAAGGAAAGAAGGTGTAAATGTGTTTAGAATTACAGATTTCCCCATGTTCTGATTTTAGTAGTCAAGGTGCCCTTTGCTCTTGTTTATTTTATTCAGAAAAGAACTGTTAGTGGAAGTGTCTTGTAAAGGTCCTTTTTATTTTATTTATTGGGGAGGGGAGATAATGCTTTTCCATTGAAATTCCCTTCACACATGTGTGGTCCACAATGTATTATTTCCTTTTCTAGAGGGCAGTTCAGAGACTTATAAGAAAAAATTGGAGCATGCATTCAGGTGATTTATATACCAACTGGTTTTTAAAATGTGTTTGTTGATAGAAAACACTAGTCTGTGTAAGATCACTCTTAGTAAAAAAAAAAAAATCACTCTTGGTGAACTCCACTTCTGTAACAAAATACTGGGGGCATGTAGCTTATGCAGAGAAAACATTTACATGGCACAGGATTTTGAAGTCTCTGGTCCAAGATCGAGTAGCCCTGTTGACTTGGGCCTCTGGTGAGTTAGCACATCTTGGTGGAAAAGCCCGGCAGAGCAAAGTGCTTGCACCATGGGGCACGAAGCAGAGAGGAGGCTCAAGAGACCAGGGTCCTGCAGTTCCCTTTGAGCTCATGCCCTCAGCCACCTGGGACTTGCCACCAGCCTCTACATCCCAGAGCGTCCAGTAGTGAGACTATCTGGACTGAGTCTTCAGTACATGGACCTGTGATGGGCATTCGGCATCCAGAGTGTAGTGATGACTTTGCCTTGGTAGGTTTTGCCTCTGAGTAGAAGAATAATAAATTTGATGTGGCAAAATGAAATTCTAGTACTCTAAGATACTTTGAATTGCACTGTAGGGTTTTGTTTTGTTTTAAACTGCTTTCACTATAATCAAATGTTATAATTCCTCCAAGGATAGTTTGTTTTATTCTCCTGTCCAAGAGAAACAATCTACCTGGTAATTTTAGAGTTTGAAATTAGAGACATCGGAGTCTTGAAGCTCAGAAGCCACTTGTTCTGTGTCTTGGGTTAATCAGTTACCATCTTTGAACCTCTGTTTCCCCATCTGTAAAATGGAAATATCCTGGATGCATAGGTCAAATGAAATAAGGTATGTAAAATGACTCAAATCCAGAAACATATTAAGTGTTCAAAGTGTACTCTTGTTATCACTGTAATTTTTATTGCATATGTCAATTTGAGCTTAACTTGATTTGTAAGGATGAAATTTTAGTTTTAGATCTCTATATATTGCACAAGATTTTATAAAAATGAATTTTTCCAATTACTAATGATTATTTCTAAAATTGCAAAATATGTTTATTGGAAATCACGTGTATTAGGTTATGGTGACTATTTTATTTTGTGTTGTGAATTAATAAAGCTCTAAGAAAAAAGAAGATTCTACTGCCGCTACCTGCAATGCCCACTGCCAGCACTACCATTCTGGTTCTGATGTATTCAGGCAGTCAGATTGATGTGTAGAGGGTGGTTTGAAGATTCACACAATCAGATGGCTGGCGGCTGTAATCACTATTGACAGTAATTTCAAACTGAGACTTGATCTTAAATTGGGACTTATATCTGCTTGAGCAGCATAGTTATGGTGGTCGTATTTCCGTAGCCAAAATTGAGAGCCATGGTTTGACATTCAGGCAGATTATTAAGACTAGGGCAGTGTGCTGTTGAAACCCACCACACAGAACAGGAAATTAGTTTGTAGTTTGTAGTCAAATTAGGTTCACTTTGCTTGCTGCAGCAAGGGAAGATCATGCACAGGAACTATAGCTGTCCTGGCAACAGGTGGGAGGTCTTTCTAAAGGATTTGGGTTTGTGCTCCATGGAAATAAGGAGAGTTTAATGAATGGGGGCAATTAAGATATTGGCCATATTGGTAACTTTTACCCAGGTGTTAGAAAGATTAAGGTGGGCCTAAGTTCTCATTCACAAAGAGGCAGTAGTAACTAGAGTTGGTAGACAGGAGAATGCTTAATCACTGTGTGGTTTGTGGAACACCTTTTCCCACGTCCCACTGCAGAACAGGTCCCATTGTCATGTTCTTATTCTGTGCATGTTGTTTGTGTTGAATAGTGACCATCAAAGCCAAGTTCATGGCAGGGCAGTTGGTCACTGTCTGCCCTGGAAAGTCCAGGGTGTGATTTGACATCTAAGAAAGTGAGTGTTTTGTTTTTACCAAACCTTTAGTGAAGCTCGGTGGTGAAGTGAAAATTTTCTTCAAGTTTAGGGCCATAGAATGTCCATCAGGGACCTGGGTTACACTGATTATACCCTGTTTCTGCACAAGTCCGTGTGTCAGTCAGTGCTCACTGTGTGTGTGGATTTATAAGGTAGGCTTACAATGGCCACCTGTAGAGTCAGGTGTGGAAGAGTGCAAAAGGGCTGTCTGTGCCCTGGAGACCAAAAGGATCCAGTTGAGAGTCAGAGGCCCAGAGTCCCTTGTGAGTCTATATCAGAAGGCTGAAGGGTCTGCGGCTGAAGCCAGGAGACAGACACCCAAGGTGAAGGCGAAGGCTGGAGCTCCTCCGGGGAAACTGAAGTGAGCCTTCCTTCTTATTTCCCCCCTCTGATTCCATTTGGGCTGCAAGCCTGTTGGCTGTTGTCACTCACATTCAGGCTAGGTCTTCCATGTGCACTAAATCCAGTCACCACACCCAGAACTATGCAAAGTCAGCCATTTGGGCATTTCTTACTCGAGTTGACACAACAGTTGATCATCACAGGTCAATTATAAATATTGCTGTCAGTCACAAATACTGTATGTCAACTATACTTGCTATGTATGCCCCCATCTCCTTCTGTCTCATAATTTAAGTTCCTTTTTGCCAGTGTCCAGTGTGCTGTGTTTGTGTAATCGGCTTTAGGAGGTGTGCAATTTGGGGAATTTAAGAGTGGTATTTTATGCTTACCTTTCTTCACTTCCATCATGCTCTTTTACATGTTTCCAGTCAGCTACATGTTAACACATTTGATTATAAATTTCTGGGATATGGATTTTTGCTAACTACTTCATATATATATATATATAATGTGCTTTCTGCATTGTCCTTATATTTGATAAGAACGCCTTCTAAATCTGTAACAATTTTTCTCATTAACTGGTAGAATCAAGAGCAGTGTTTTAACTGGGTGCTTCTCCTGCACAGGCCTGATTTATAAATGAATGGTTTCTTGGTCTCAGTATAACTATCTATTTTGTTAAAATGGAGTCAGGGGAGACTTCGAACTTACACTTTGTTGAAATTGATTCTCAATGAATGTGACCTGCTCAGTTAAGTAACGACAGTGATTTTAATAGAGAATGGACATTTTTGCTGTCAACTTCTCTTTTATATAAGCCTGACCTTCAGCTAGTACCAATTGTGCTCTCGATTCTTCCACTTTCCATCTTCAGTAAATTTCAGATTTCACTAATTGTCCTGCTAAAACTATCCCAAGATGATTATTCATTCTTCTATGAGTCACACAGAATAGCACAGATTTTTATTAGTTACATCAGGTCCACATATGGCTTACAAGTAAGTTGAATGTTGAATGCACTATTATATAAAGAAAATGAGATTTTATATTTCCATGGTTTTATGAAAGAATACACATTCTCTTGAAGATTTAAAGTACTGAAAACCACAAGAAAATAAAAGAATCTTGTCATCCAGAAATGATCACCAGAGTTCCTTTGTGTTCTCCTTTCCGCACCCTGATCTAGTCTTTGCTAAACACATAAATATATTTCTGTAAACAGACTAATTCTTTTTTTCTACCATGTTATTCAAGTTATAAACATACTGCTATTTTCCATACCATTAAGTTCTGTTCCAGACAGAGTTTTGGTGGCTGTGTAATATTCCACGGAATTACAGTGGCATAAATTAAAGTTTCCCTTGATGTTAGAAATGTAGGTTTCTGGTGTATTACCATGAAGACTGAGGACCTGAAAGGTGAACATACTGAACTCTTAGCTTCTCTCATGCTTTGCAGAGCTGAAATACTAGAGTATTTCAGCCTTAGCAGCACTGACGCCCTGAGTTGGATTTTTTTCTCGTGGTGGGGTGTTTAGAAGCCGCTCAAGCCTCCACCTACTGCATGCCAGTAGCAATGCCACCTCCTCTCATGTCAAGTTGTGACAAGCAGAAATGTCTCTAAATGGTGCCACCTGTTCCACGGGAGGCAAAATGTTCCTGGTTGAGAACTACTGGCAAGAACCTGTCCAAACTGTGATTCCCTCCCCGCCCACAAACGCACACATTGTATAGCTGGCTCGTTTGCATGTTTCAGGCCTCCAGTCGCAGCTTTTCATAGGGGCCTTTCTCAGGGTTCACTAGACTGGATTGTACAGTTATCTGTGTAGGCGCCCTTTTGTTCCTGCATGGCCTTTATTATGGTGCCACATTCATTTTCTTTCTTTTAATTCTAGATTTTCCACCACTAGATGGTGTACATGATGAAAACAGAAAACATATCTGCCAGAGCCAGTTTCCTGGGCATGTGACTGACCTGTGGAGTCACAGCATTCTACATGTAGGAGGACACAGTGCTTGGTCTGATGTTCTGTTGTCACCATACTAGAATTTGAGCAAAGGGCTCCATGTCCTCTCTGTGCATGGGACTTGCAGTTAAGTCAGGTAGCTGGTCCTGTTGTGTACCGTGTTCCTTCCAGACTGTCTGGTGCCCAGAAAGGGCTTAGTCCAGAAAATAGTTGAAGTGTTTATTAATGTGGTAAACCTGCAAGGCGCATTTTGGTACATCTTTTGAACTTTTCTAATTTGTAGGTTAAACTCTAGAGATAAGTAAAGCTGTGAATATTGATAGCTAAGATTTTGCTGTCTATGTGCAGTGACATTTAATGTTTGTACCTGAGTGAAAGATGGGCACCCATTTTTCTTTTCTTCTTCCCACAGGCTAGAAACCATTAGCTCAAAGCCCATCAGAGCCCAACTTAAATTTTTACAAATCCAGTTGCTTTAATTGTAGCTACCGGTTCCCCAAGTTTTTAGCCATTTGGAGACTGCTTGCTTTACCTACACACAATACTTGACCCATCGTCTGGAAGCCACAGATAAAACAAAGCTCCGAGCTATAAAAGACTGCAGGCGATGCTGTCCGAAAGCTTCCTGCCACCGGAGACTCTTTGAGACTTCAGCCTTGTCCCTGAGGGGTACAACCCCGCTCTGCTTCTTTTCTCTCTTGGGAGTTACCTGCTGCTTCTTCTGTGACGTCCCTGTAGTGCTGTCCCTAAAGGTCTGTGCGGTGAGGAACTTCCCCTCCCAGGTAGCCTGTTAAAGTGTCCTACGAGTGAAGCTCGTCGTGTGCTACTTACACCTTGTGTCTTCTCGTTTTATCTTTTCCTTGATCACCCCAGAAATTTTTGAACTCACCACATGTAGGGAGTGTTTGGCTCTGGATTTATTTATGTTTTATTTGGGTAGATTTCTTATAAAACAGTAAACTCGAAAATGATTTGTTTTTCTGTCTTCCACCCTTGTTAATTTTATGCTGAGAGTAAATCACATATTTCCTATCAGTGGGATTATTCCTGAACTGAGAAGATTATTAGTTTCGAACGGATGGTGGCTTGGAGTTTAGACTTCATGCAGCCCAAGCTGAGTGACCACAGCTTTTCTGAACAAGCAAACAAATAATTGCTATAACACCACAAAACAGGATATATGGTAACAGGCATAGTCTGTCTTTAAAATATTTCTAAAAATTGCACATTTAGAGATACTTATCTAGTCTTTTTTCTCGAATTTATTTTAAGTTGATAATAAAATTGCATTTTTTAATATACAGCATGATGTGTTTGTGTATATATGTTAAATTTGCTACGGAATGTATTATCTTACTATTTTTGGCTGTAAGAACCTTTAATGTCCCTTCTCTGCATTTTTTCCAAGAATATGTTATATTATTACTAACTGTATTTACCAGGCTGTAAAACAGATCTCTTGAACTTACTCCTTTTAACAAATTTTGTAGTTTTTGAGTATCTCCTCCCAACTGGCCCTCCCTCTGGTAACTACCATTCTATTTTCCATTTCTATGAGATAAAATTATTTAGATTCCATGTGTAAGTGAGGTTGTTCAGTGTTTGTCATTCTGTACCTGGCTTATTTCACTTAATGTAAGCTCCTTCAGGTTCATTCATTTTGCTGCAAATGATAGAATTTTCTCTTCTGTGACGAAAGAGTATTCCATTGTGCCTCTGCCACATTTTCTTTATCTATTAATGGTTAGTGTGTATTTATATTTATCTTGTCTTTAAGCCCTCTTTTCACTGATATCTTAAATTATTGTTTTTTCTTTATAAAGTTTAAGTTGTTATTTGTTTAGGGTATTTTATTAGCGGCATGAAGAAATTTTACCTAAACAGAAGAATTACTTGTCAGTGCTAATGAAACAAACATGTAGATTTTGATATAGTTCAGCCATTCATTTAAATATATTTCAAACACAGTCATATTTAAAAGCTATTAAATGTTTTTTGCCTCATAGGTTGAATTTTATTACTCTTATTAGGGTGAATT
The DNA here is from genome assembly GCA_004026905.1 of Hystrix cristata. Taxonomy (NCBI): domain Eukaryota; kingdom Metazoa; phylum Chordata; class Mammalia; order Rodentia; family Hystricidae; genus Hystrix; species Hystrix cristata. The sequence continues at coordinate 89,894 of PVJO010001576.1, forward strand.
TGAATTGGTGTTTTCTTCCCTTCTCTATTATGATAGCCAAATTTAGTTTTCATAATTCTATACAGGCAATATAATTAAATAACCTTTGAAGCTACTGTTTTAGAGGGAATAGTCTGCTATTTTTCCTTGTCTTGAAGTTTGGGAGATGATAAAATCTGATAAGGGAGATGAATGAAAGTGCACCAAGGGTGTGCCTTCATTGATCATGTGAAATGAATGAGGAAAAATTATTCCTGGATGCCTTTGTTCATTACATATATATTCTTTAAGTGGAAGACTGTCAATATTAAATTACCTGTTCAGATTTATTTGCTTTTTGAATAACTCTCTTTCTCAGTAAGGTTACACCAAGTTACATTTGGTTCATTTTCTTTTGATCATTGAGATGTCTGTGTTTAATGAGCTGAAGCTGAAGTAGGTCAATAAAATGAAGAGATTAACAGTCCGTTCTCACCAGGCTTGGAACACATTTTACTCTGAGTATAAAAAAAGTCTTTTTTAAAGAAGATTTTTGTTGAATTTAAAAGGTAAAAGAAATAGGAATAACATGGCAAGACTCAAAAAGCTAAGAAATCAATGAATTCTTCAGGGTACTATTTTTTCAGGTGAAGTTATGTGGATCTATGCTTTTCTGGTTAAGAACTTTAGTTTACAAAAGCAAAACTAAATTTTACTTTTGTAAGTTTAGGGGCACAAAATAGCTTCAGGTTATTACATTTTTAATATCTAATTCATCTTTGGAAATGTTTTGCACACATAATAAGGAAAAAGTAGGAGGTCTGGCAAAACATGGAAATGTTATGGAATAAATAAATGGAGAAAGCAGACATGCTAATGTATTACAGTGAAGAGTAATGAATTTATACTTTTGATATAGCTTAGTTTTGAGTCTTATCATTTATTAGCTGTGTTACCTGTAGCAAAGGAGGCAACCTAAAACTCTTCTCAGTGGTAGTGATACAAGCTTGTTTTTTGACCCTTTCGATGGCTTTGAGAACCACACATTATGCTGATGTTACTTTGAAACATTTTCTACAAAGTGGCATAATTAATTATATTAGAATTCCTTCTTATGGACATTTAAAAATTCTTTGTGTTAGGTCTGGGACCAAGTAAAAAAATCAACAAAATCATTTTACTTCATGCTAATAAAATACTAAACTCACAAATGTTTGTCACTCATCAGTCATCCCCAAAGTATTAATCCTGGGCTTTTTTTTGGTTTTTTTTTTTGGGTGCTGGAGATCGAACTCAGGGCCTCGAGCTTGCTAGGCAAGCACTCTACCACTTAAGCTAAATCCCCAGCCCCTAATCCTGGACTTTTAAGAGCATAGACCATGTTTTCATTATTTACTGAATAAATAATTTATTATTTATAGTTTAATTCTATGGCAGAATCAAATTTGTTTATTCAGATAGGTAGTTTAAGATGTGAAGAATGGATTTTTGTGAAATAATGGCATTTAATTAATTCAATTAAGATTAAGAGGGATGTACTGTGCCTGAAAATAAGAAAGGGTCTTATGGCTGATTTAGTGGAAAGAGGGATAGGTTCTAGAATGTGTAGTTGGCTTCATGTGAATTAGAGCGGCTTCTCTGTTTTGTTGTATCATGTGGTTACTTGTCATAGTACTGATGGTCTCTCTGTGCCTCATTTATTATGGATAAGAACTATTCTTTCAATGGAAAGCACAACAGTGGAGTATGCTTACAAGTCTCTTCTACTTAGGATGGATTCTCCACCCTAATACTTGTTTTGGAACAGTTTATGAATGGTATCGGTGGGCATTCTTGTCCCTGGAGGTTAGTGGGAGACAAAATTTTGAGAGAAGACTGGAGAAGTAGAGTGAGGTGGATCCCAGATCCCACCTTGTAGAGTCACCACAGGTTGCTTCTGTTTCTTTATCTCAAACTATAGCACCTGTCACATGACCTCAGAACTCTCTGGATTCTCCTAGCCAGTTATTCCTTTTCCTCCCTAAGGCAGGATCCCCAAGCCCAGGTTGCAGATTGGTACCTATTCATTACCTGCTAGTAACTGGGCCACTCGGCAAGAGGTGAAGGACAGATGGGGTGGTGAAATTTAATCTGTGTTTACAGCCACTCCCCATCATTTCCATTATGGCCTGAGCTCTGCCTCCTGTTAGATAAGCAGAAGTATAAGATTCTTATAGGAGCACATTTGAGGGGTCTAGGCTGTAGGCTCCTTATGGAATTCAGTGCCTGATGAGCTGAGGTGGAGCTGAGGCAGTGATGCTAGTGCTGGGGAGTGGCTCCAAATACAGATTAACATTATCAAAGACATTTAACTGCACAGAGAACATAATAAATCAATCTGTTGCAGACTCATATCAAAACTGTCAGTGAGTGACAAATGACAAGTTGCATTTGGTGGCAGGCTTTATGGTGGAAAGTGAGTTGATGCACTTCCATTGTACAGCTATATCTGGTGAGTTGAAGGCAGAATCCAGCCTTATTTCAGTCTGTGTGTGTCTTTCCCATTGTTTAATTTACCACTTCCATCTGCGTGTCTTACCGGTACTGAGCACTTCACTCGGAGTTTTGTTAAGCCCACAAGGTAACCCTAGTCTAAATGAGTAAAGAGCAGATGGCACTGTAGAGATTCTTTGAAAAAGAGGACGACCCAGTGAGAAGGCAGAAGAAGAATCCAAGTTGCCAACAGAAAGAAAGTAGCATTTAAAGGAGAATACCGAGAGTCCTATTTAAATTAAGGGTTTCTAGCAATGGATGATTCACATTCTGCAGGTTTGCTTTGTGTAATACACAGTGACTGGCTATACAATAAAGCCATGAAAACTTCAAAACTGCACCACTACTTTGTTATCAAGTACCCTGCACTAAAAACGAGCCTTTGGAGTTTTTCCAAAAAACATGAACAGGAAGAACAGAAGCAATTATTGAAGGCCACCACTTCATTAAATGTATTTGCACTGAGCGCATCATGCTTAATGGCTAACCACATTGCTAAAGCTAATAAGCCCTTTTTATTATTGGTGAAGAGTTGATCCTGCCTGCTGCTAAGGACATTTATCATGAACTTCTGGGAGATGTAGTTAAAAGGTGACATGTGTTCGTCTTTGGGTAGCACCATAACTAGATGAATCCATGAACTGGCAGAGGGTATTGAGGGACAGTTGTTAGAGAGGATCAGTGAGTCTCTGTGGTATGAAGTCCAGCTTGATGAGCTATCTGTGGGAACAACAAGCCAACAAGGCTTGTTTATGTGGGATACATTCTCCTGAGGATGTGGGTGAGGATGTGTTAGGTACACTTTGGTTCCTAACCAATACCACAATGGCAGAGCTATTCAAGTCTTTCAGTGATTAAATATTAGGAACACTGAAATCGTCATTTTGTGTTGATGCATGCATGGAAGCAACTGCCGTGACTGAATGGCTTTCTGGTTTCACTACTTGGGTCAGAGGTTGCTTCTGAATGTAAGTCTACACACTGTTTTCCATGGAGAAATTCTAGCTATCCAGAAAAGTCACCTGAGCTTAGCAATGTGTTGCAGGATGTGATTAAAATTATGAACCTAATTAAAGTACATGTCCTTAACTCACACCTGTTCATGCATCTCTGTGAAGAGATGGATGCAGAGCACATTTGTCTTTTCTTATACCTCATCTTCTCTTATACACAGAAGTGAGATGGCTTTCTAAAGTAGATCACTAGCCAGAATTTTTGAGTTATAAGAGGGGCTCCAGATATTTCTTTTAGAAAAACAGTCACTACTGGTAGCACACTTCAGTGACACATTATGGTTATGTGGGTAACATATTCAACATCCTTAATCTGTCACTTCAAGGAGGGTGACAGTGGTGTTCAAGTAGGCCGGTAAAGTGGCTGCCTTCAAACCTAAAATGGAATTAAGGCCGCATGAGTGAGCATTGAGATTTTCGACATGTTTCGAATGTTAGCAGATATTTTGAAAGAGACTAAGACAGGACCTTCTTTCTTTCACTGGGTGCGTGATTACCTATCTTGGCTTTCAGAAGGTTTTGGGTATTACCTCTCAACCACAGAAGATCCCCAGACTGGGAAGGAATGGGTCTGTGACTCTTGAGAATAAAAGGAGGATCAACTTAGTGCATGCTAGAAGGGATCAACTCCTGGAGATCATAAATGACAGTGGCTATAACAGTATGTTTGATACAACTTCCAATCTCCAGACGTTCTGGATTAAAGTCAAGGCAAAATATCCTGAGATTGCCACAGAGGCACTGAAAAGCCTGCTTCCAATTCCGTTTTCTTTGCAAAGCAGGGTTTGCTGCAGTGACAATAACCAAAACAAGATTTTGGAGTAGACTGGACATTAGCAGCACACTTTGAGTGTGACTGTCTCCTGTCACCTAACCTGGGACTGTCTAGTTGAAGGAAAATAAACTCAGGCCTCCCAGCTATTTCAAGTTATGATGAGTTATAATATAATTATTATAATTATTTCATTATGTATTGTAATATAGTAATAGTAGATATAGAGCATCTGATAAATGCAATGTGCTTTAGTCATCTTGAAACCATTCTTCCCACTCCAGTCCATGGAAAAATTGTCTTCCATGAAACCAGTTCTTGTTGCCAAAAAGGTTGGGGACTGCTGTGCAGGGCTAGTAGTGCCCTGTCTACAGTTAGTAGCTAGGAAGAACTGTGCTGGCCTTCACAGTTTTCCTGGACCCTTTCCTTTGTAGAAATTTAATGAAATAGTTCAATTTGGAGTGTCAATCTATTTCATCCCAGAAGTCTGTATGGCAAATTTTTATGTACTTTAACATTTAAACTCACAGCTTTCAGAAGATAATTTGATTTGCATATAAAATGCATAGAAATACAGTGGTACCTCGGTTCACAAACTTGATCTGCTCTACGGTTTTGGAAAAGATGGCTGCGATCTTGTTCATCACCCCATGCAGAGTCTGCAGTACCTCAGTTCATGCACGCTTGGTTTACAAATGATTTGGTTTGCAAACAGAATCTTTGGTGGAATGTTTCTGTGCGTGAACTCTGTATGGGGTGGCAGTCACGATTGCCGGCATCTTTCCCGCATGGACATAACCCTGACCATCTTTTCCGGAATTGTGGAATGAATTAAGTTCATGAACTGAGGTACCACTATATGAATCTTTTCTGAGGATACTTAATCTTTTTAGAAATCCCAATCAATGACAGCTCTTCTACTCACATTTAGTTGCAATGTGGTCGTGCTTTTGTGAATCAACTTTTTATTTCCCTGCCTTCTCCTTCATTTCTTTTAAAAATAGCGTTGGTAGCAGTTGACTCCTTAGACTTCAGTTGGAAATATGACTAAATCAACAACACCGTGATGACACAGTAGTAGAGTCTCCCTTGACCATACCAACTCAGCCAGTCAGCAGATTCTCACAGATCCTGACCCACGAAATGTATCTGTAAGCTCTCCACCGATACCATTGCTACCACCATGCTTTAACCTGGTGTCTTTCAGGGCTAAATTACTCCGTCTGTATATATTCGAGGCTTTGCCAGTTCATGTCCCAATGAATTCCCAGTTGAGTTTCCAATAAAGCTCTAATCTTTACTCATTATAGTTAATCCTTAAATAATTTCATGTTGTCTTTTTAAAATCACTGTATTTAAATACTTGTGCAAAATAAAATACTACAGATAAATTTATGTAGGGAGGCTGTTGTGGCATTTCTTCTGTAATGCACAGCAATTAAAAGGTCAGCATCTTTAATCATAGATGAGCTTTTTGTAAACAAAGACATTAATATTCTGAGAGAATTGAAAAAGAATGTAAAGAGGAAAGTCAAATGATACAAATGACTACTAAGGATATGTGAAGATGATTAAGCTCAAATTAATGAGAAAGCAGTTTCTCAGAAACAACACATTATTAAAGACCAGGAATACCAATATCTAATTCTTTTGTGATTGTGTACCTTTCACCACCGGGAAAGAAGATGATGAATACTATCGCTACACTCAGGAATTCTGAACCTATGGCTCAAAACTTAAATTATTTCTACCATTTGTCCCAGCAATTCCAATTCACGGCAAAGTATTCTGACAAAGTAATTGGACAAAATTCAAACAAATTTTTATATAAGTTAATTGTTCACAAATTCGCAGAACTATTAATGTGTACTAAATCACAAATTATAGACAGTTATGCGAATGATTAAACCAGGAGAGGTAAAGATATCTAACCAAAGTAAAACATGTTAATGACATTGCTGGAAGGAAAAAATAAGTTATAGCCCTGCTTTAAAAACAAAATAAGGAAACTGCTGGCATATCTATGTATGTATGAACAATCCTCAAACAATGTGCACAAAATATGCATCAATAGTAGATATTATAGGAAAGTAGATTTAGGAGGACAAAAAGCAGTTAACAAGTAAAAATATATTTCACAGATTTTTATGTTCTTCAAATTCTTGAAAAAAGGTGGTTTTTAAAATTGAATTATGGCTGGGGATTTAGCTCAGTGATTAGAGTGCTTGCCTTGCAAGCACAAGGCCCTGAGTTCGATCCCTGGCACCACAAAAAAAAAAAAATTGAATTATATCTTTAAATTTATATTTTGTGGTGAGATTTGTAAATGTTTGTGATTCACATTTTCAGGAACACTAAGTTGCAGCCTGTGCGAGTCCATCTTTCTGAACTTCTCTGTGTGATAATACCTGTCCGACTCATGGGATTGAGTCGAGTGGGGCAATGAAAACAGCCAATCCCGTTGCTCTTTACCCTAATAGTCTTGGCTTTGAGGTAGCTTAGTCCTTTCATGTTCTAGCCCCATCTTTAGCTTCATACGATCTTTTCCTCCTCATTTGGAAGGGTTAAATTTTATTTATTTTTATTTTTTATTAGTGGCTGTTTACAGTATATAATAATTGCATTTATCGTATTGCATTCGTACTTGTACATAATACATATTAATTCTTCTTTTTTTCTATCCCTTACTCCCCCGCCCCGAACCCCACCACTCCTTGCAACTCCTGGTCCCTTTCCCATTTGTAAAACTATGAGTAAAATTATTCCTCACACATTATCCCTGGAAATGAGGTGCTCTAAAATAAATTTGGAATTGGGAATAGAATCTAAAGCCATCTTTGAATCAGAGTATCTAATTACAGCCATATGTTTATGGGCATAACTTGCAGGATAAAGGAACATTCCTCTTGAACTATTTTGTTGGTCTGTTGGTTTTAGTTGCAGTTTTGTCCTCATTAGAAGCCATTTTCTGTACCGTTTCAAGAGTGATGTTTTTAAATGATAAACCTAAGAGTACTAGTCCTCTAACTAGTTAACACTTTCAGATTCAATTTTCGTAGCCCAACTAAAACCATCTTAATAAAGAATGCATTGGAAATATACTGAGGGCTCTCGAGGGACACTGAAGACAAAGATGCGGAGGGCCAGAGAAGAGCTAACAAAATGAAACTTGAGCTTTCAACTCATGCTTACAAATTTCTTATTTCGTGTGGTTTCAGGATTGTTTTTCCTGCTGCAAAGCAGCCCTCTTCATGCTGTAGAAAACATGGCTACCATAAAACCTCTACCAAAAAAACGAGAAGCCAATCCAAGTTTCTTGGTTGCAAGTTAAAATGTTTCAAGAGGGATCACTTGTAATGTTTCTTCATTAACTGTAAAGATAAATTGTGGTTGGGAAGGAGGACTTCCTAGAAACCTCTGTAATTCATCGGCACAAATCTGGAGGTGTTTGGTGCACATCAGAGAACACCCTTAGTCATTCCTCAGTGCAAGTGGGAGACACTCCCAACACTCCCCCAGTTCACGACTGCCATACACGTGGACCTGGCATTCCACTTCAGCTGCACCTCAGTACACTTGATGTCCCCAGCGAAGCACACCTTTTTGTACATCTTACTGATTGCTGTCTCTAGAGTATCATTACTGATTGCTGTCTCTAAAGTATCATTCGTTTCCTTCTCTCTCTCCAACCCCCATTCTTGTCTGACCAATCTGAGTTTCGATTTATTTTGCTACATATCAGCTTTGTGAATTTGGAGAAAGACACAATTCACCCTATTTCTCATTTTAAAAATAGGAATATTTTCCTTGTAAATTTTTAGCATATACTTGAGGAAGATATTTAAAGTGTTGCTCATAAAAGCTTCTGACTACTGCTCTTGTTTCTTCAGGAAGAAATCATTTCTTCTTCTGTGGTTCCACAAAAATTACTGCCTCTTTTATAACATTTCATCATTTTAAGATTTTTACAAATATGTCTCCTTCTAGTCTGGCCTAGGAGGGAAAATTTGTCTTTTACCTTCTTATTAACCTTAATAAATATCACAATGTCTATGCAGAACAGGTGCTTAATCAATGTTTGATGAATTCATTTGACTTTTTAATCAAAATAAAGGGCAGGAAATTGCTCTGTAATTTAGTACAGGTGAAAGGAAGACTTGGCAGCTCCTGAAAAGTCCCTGGAGAATGAAGAGCCCATTTATGCTATCGGACTGCTCATTCTTCCCACAACACAGACATGTCTGTTTATCATTTCTTAAGATGCCATTTCTAAGAGCTCTGGCTAAGTCAACCTGAAAACAAACAGCAGACTCCAAGTTGTGTTCCACCATATTTTATTTCTATTAGCTGTTTATTAATATTGGGGCTACTTGGCATATCAAGGTGATAATGTACAATAGATGGAAATATGGGTCTGAATATCATTTGAGAGAGTGGGAGCAGATAAAGATTTGGAGATCCCTAGATGTGAGAAAAGGGAAGAATTGTGAGACCTGGACAATATATAGGTTTGAATTCTAGAAAAAGATCAAGGAAGATTAAATGGGTAAATATTTTTTAGATTTTTCAAATAGGAGTTCACTAGTGACTAGATGTATATGTTTGCCAAGAAGTAACAGGATCAAAATTCAAAGTGTAGGAGTAAGACAGAGTGAAATAGAGATGCAGAATTCCAACCACATTTTCAAGAGGAGTAGCTCTGCAGATGAGAAGAAGCCATGGTATCATTTGTAATTCTTGTGCGCGCGCGTGTGTAGCTGCTTTGCATAGCACACGCTTGGTGAACATGCTGATCGGTTTAGAAGGTGATATGATAATACAGGTTATCATAAAGTTCCCAAAGGCATAAATCAGGAAAAACTATATCCCTTGTTGAAATCTACAACGTAGTATCATCAAGTGCCAAAATTGACAAATTTCTGTGCGATAAAATTCGTAGAAGGCAAGAGTGAGAGAAAAACCAGTAAACTGACAATTTTCTATAGCTTGGAAGGCAAAACTAACTCCATAAGGAAGAAATGTCACCCTCAACACAGCCTCACAAATTCTGTACCGTCCCTCAGGAGCGGGCCATGATACAATGAGAGTGGACAGTATTGATTGCTGTCACATGTACTAAAGTGCCCCCCCAATGCTGGGACTCACGAAGGTGTGTACCCTAACACACTGACATTCTGCACAAAGCCTGGCTCCACTCATGCCCCCTTCCCGAAGGAAGCATCACCCTGGAGGCCACAGAAACACAGTGCGGCAAGCTGAACAGAGCCTTGACACTGTCTCCTGCATAGCACCTTCCTGATGATGAGCCCGTCCTGTCCCAGTCAGACTCCTGAGTCTTTCACAAGTAAAGGCTCACCAGAGAAAACATTCTGCATTTAGCAGTATACATTTAACATTCCTTTCTGGACCTATAAATTAAGAACAGAAACCTGAAAATTCTGACAAACCTGATCTCAACTCTAAATACTTCATGGAACACATAACTTCTGTAAGGGTGACTACAAAAATAGAAGAGCAGTTGGTTTTGTAAAAAAAATTCAGTGTTTTACTCTCAAAGATTTACAACATAAAAGTACCTCCTAATCTCAATTTCATATTTCGTGTTGCATTCATAAAGAGAAACCTGTGCAATCTTGAAAAATTATGTGAGACAGGAAAACATTTCCGAAGATTAAAATTTTTTTTTTTTTAATTTTAAAAGGATGCAGCAAAGCTCGTGAAAGGTCAACTGAGTAGGAAAAGAGAGTCTCAGAAGTAAAGTAAGCGGTGTAGTATGCCAGGCCATGTGTTGCTCTGCAGCTGCGGCGACAGGGTTCATGTCTTAGCTGAGTGTTTATTAGACACTTATACTGTTACTGTTTTTATGGCTGTTTTTATTATTGAAATGGTATTTATACAGTACTAGTAAGATTTATGAATTTATAGGATTTAAAAAATTTATGATTACAGTTTTTAGTTTTCTCCACAATGCTGAAAGCCAGAAGATACTAGAGCTTTTGGTAGGGAAATACATCTAAGATTGCGGATGTTCTCAGATATACGTAGGCTTAGCAAGCCTAGGATATTCATATAATTTCCCCTCTTTAACTTAGAAGTTTCCAAGTCAACTGAGAAATAATTACAAAATGACCAGTGACAGAAGGAAAAAAGTCATTATAATTATTTTGGGAAATAAGATTTCTGATCTCAATTTCATATAAGGCTTTTGAATGATCATTCTATATCCTAAATCTGCTATTAAATTTCTGAAAGTATGAGAAAGTCAGACTGTGTCATAGAATCTCAGAATGAGAACTGATAGTGACCCACGAGCTTTACCCAGAGTAGGTTTCTGGTGATCAGAACCTTCCTGGGGAGATGCTGTGCCGGGTAGTCAGTTTCATCAAGATATTGCTGGGCTTGGTTGGAACAATAATGACTTCTTTGGGGGGGCTGGTGGCAGAAAGACGGTAAAATGCAGAGTGTCAAGCCTGGTAGAACATGCTGCTTTCTAAAGATGCCGACTGGGAATGTAGCTACCCCTGTTCGATATCATGGCCATAAGTAGAATCCCAAGAGTTTAGGAAGTATTGGACCCAATGGCGAGACTGGCAGTCTGGGATGGGCTGGGGAAAAGAAATTGACCCTATTGTTGGAACTGGAATAAACAGCAAGAAAATAAACCTGTTACTGGAATTCAGATAGGAGAGTAAGGCAGAAGAGCAAAGGCACTAAAAATGTTGGACAGATACAGAGTGGATTTTGGGGTACTTTATGGAACCACCAAAAAGGGTTCAATTAATTAGACTCTAAGGTGGAATAGAGCCAGGAGGTAAGAGTAGGATGTGTTAGTTGAATAAAGGACAGGAATCTAAATAGATTAATTTTAAAAAGAACTGTTAGGGAAAGATTGAACAGTGGGTACTAAATTACAGTTAGATAGGAGTGAGAAATTCTGGTGTGTTATTGCACGTAGACTGATGACAGAGAGCAGTTATCTACTACGTATTCCAAAAAAGCTGGTAAAAGGGATTTTGAATGTTTTCACCTAAAGAAATGGTAAATGTTTGGGGTAGTAGATATGGTCTAATCTGATACAAACATTACAAATGTATGCATGTATCAAAACATCACCATACCCCAATAACGTGTACAGTTCTTATGTTTTTATGTATCAGTTACAAATAACATTTAACTTAAAATTTAAGATAAAATGAGTTGTTTTTCATTTTAATGGGGTATTCAGTAATTATGTTCATATTAGAACCCAAAGCCAAATATTATTTATTGATGGCTTACTATGCACTACATATTTGCTAAGGTATAATAAGCATTAATTTTAATGTATTAAGACATGAGGGCTCATATTTTCTCTCAGAAATGGAACTAGTTTTCAAAGTGTCCTTTTCCTTGTTTCTTTTTTCTGTGTTTCAGCATTTGGGTTAGCACTGAGCATTCTACAACTCCATTATTTACCCATTTCCTGAGTGAAATAGGTTAGTGTGTTTGTCTCATACACTATTTAATTTTTAAGTAAGAACTTTACTCTTTTATCTTTTCTCAGAATTCCAAAGTAGTGCTTTTTTTCACCTTTGGAAGAACAAATGCTTAGTTCTGTGATGTAAGGGACATTTTTCATAAGCATTACTGATTCAGAGTTTTGTGATAGAAAACATTTTTGTTTTATCTATGACATGCAGATTTGAAAGTCTGTTTAGTTCATGAACATCTGTTTTAAAAAGAATTTTAATTATTCAAGGCAACTTTTAGACTAACAGAATAACTAGATTTCTTTCTTTCTTGTTTGATGAACACTAATTAGTTGCTGAATAAAGGACAACTATTTTGTACTGGTCCTTGTACTCAAAAAGCTGAAATATTAGGGAACAAGATTTGGAGTAAAATTATAATATTTTCCATACTATAACAGTGGTCTGGATAGGGTTGAATGAGGACCAGAGTAGGGATAGGCTAATCCTAATGGGTTCTCAAGGCAGAATGAACCGAATGTCAAAAGAGAAGAGAGATTTCAGTAGACAGATCAGAGGGAGGGAGAGGTGAAGAGAATTCTCGCCCGAGGGACACGTATCACAAAGTCATGGAAACGATGAAAACGGTGCTCTATGTTCGGAGAATTCCAAGTAGTACTTCAGCAGCACTGAAGTCAATGGTGTGAGCCGAAGCAAGTGAGAAGTCAAGCAAAGGTCAGTGGCTCTCAAATCGTCACATGTGAAATAAGAACTCGCAGAGTCGCCCTTAGAAATTTCCACCTCCTAGACATGCAGATCCAGCCAGCTTGGGAATCTTCGCTTTCATAAAGCAGTTTGTCACCCCCATATCAATGATCATGATTGTGAGAAGCAGGACCACAAGGGAGAGTTTTAAACTGGGATAGTCTGGACAAATTCTTGTGTTACATTATTCACTCTGGCAACCGTGTAAAAGAGATGAAAGAATACAAGATGAGAGAAACTAATCTTAGAGAACAGGCTAAAACTCTATAACAGAGACCACTGTATACAGTGGCTTGAAATCATGCTTTATTTTATTTTTTTAGTATAACCTTCAGGAGTTGAGCAGTCCTGGGCTATTAAAGGGTGGGTTCTGCCATATGGGATATGTGGCTCCTACGTTTCCTCTAGAGTTTGCCAAAAGTGCAAATTTGGTGGGAAGGAAGAAAGATCGTTGGAACAAGAGAGTCTAGCACAGATATGTTTAAGGAGATGCACTGGGGTTGGTATCTTTTTGATCTGAATATAGTCATGTATTCACACCCCCGGGTATCTACATGGGTAGCCGAGTGGTCTTGGAAAGATAGGTCAGCATCCTATCTTGCACAGGGTCTCAATGCGTGTTTCGGATTATTAGTTAAGTCCAGGGTCATGGATCCCAGGAGTTTAGTCTAAAGAGGAGTGTCGATACGGGAAGGCAGGCCTGCAGACTTCTCAGTTCATTAGAAGGAGCATAGCCAAAGAATGAGGGAAGTGACCTCTTTTATCTAGGTGAAAGGGAGGACTGTCTGTTAGAAAGCAGCTGGAAGAAAGACAGAAGGTGAAACTAAAGAAGCAAGAGGAAATAATCCAATGAATGAAGTGTCTAAAGCTTGAGGAAGTATAATGGTTTGTTTTATGGGTCAGGTGGGCCACAGGATGCACAGGTGGCTGATTAAACACTATTCCTTGGTTTGCATGTGAAGGTGTTTCTAGAAGAGATGGGCATCCGAATCGCTGGATTACTAGAAGAGAAAGGCAGAATGGTGTTGCATTCTCTTTTCGTGTTTGATCACTTGAGCTCAGACCTTCCTTCTCTCCTGTCTCTTTGTTGGGACTTATCCAGTTTTCAAGCCCTTGCACCAGCAGCTTTTCCTGCTTTTCCTCAGTTTGCAGATGGCAGATTCGGACATCTCAGCTTCTGTAACTGCACAAGCCAATTCCTTGTAAAGGCTCATTCTAAACGTTCATTGACTTGCTCTAGAGTTAGAGAATACGACTTTCACGTGCTTACTGCTGCTCTTGGTCAGAAGTTTCGTTGTTTGATTTGCCATAAACACCCATCATAATGTTGTTTGCTCCCTTTTTGAAGCATGAACTCTGAATTAAGTTTTAATAAATCTAGCCAGACTTCTGGATTCTAGTTTAGTAACAGTCTTGGTCTCCATTCTGACAGTGCTTTTGAAGTTTATATAGAAAGCTTTAAAAGTTAGTTTGTGCCCTCAGTTTTTATTCATGCAACTGCTAAAATACCTCTGTAAGCCTTTTCCTTTATTCTTTCATAAATTGTGTAATAAATGTATAGAATTCATCAACCAACTAAAGTGTTGGGGATCTGAAAATGTGACCAAAATGTGGAATTTTTTAATATAATATTCTCTATTGGGGAGTTACTTTTAAACGAACAGCAACTAACCTGTAAAGGCGAGTGCTTTGTGTCATCAGTATTTGCTTTATGTTCATGAAAATGTGTAAGTCCTGCCTGTGACTCCCAGCTTAGCTAAAATACTGTGATGCCGCCTAACTTGAGTGTAGCATACTAGTTTAGGCTTTAATGGAATTGGCGTAAAATTATATCCCATAAATAAGGAAGTATTTGTGTTTGTGGATAAAGAAAATTGGCTATGTATATATGTATATAATGTTCTCTATACAATGGCCAATTAAACGCACACATGAAGAATATTACTCAGCCATAAAAATGATTGAAATCCTGCTTCATGATCATGTAGATGAACCTGAAATGATTTCTTCTAAGTGTAGGAAATAATTGGGTTTCAGAAAAAGACTGAAGCAAGAACTATGGAGAGCTCTGTCTAATTTTTTTTTTCTCATGTGCTACTCTGTGCTGGTTTGTTGTTTTATTTTGTATTTCTTTTTGTGACTTTCCGGTGAAATAGCAAGAATACTTCATGCCTAGATTATATATAAAACACCTCTGACTACAAACAAATTAGACTCTTAAATTACAATTTCAAATTCCCTGATGAAAGAATCTGTTTGGTTCCGTTTGAGTCATGCATTCACCATCTGTTCAAAAAGTAAGTAGAAATATGAGATACTTTAGATAGTTACTGTCTTAGTTACATTTCTCTCATTGCAGGGACAAAACACCCGACACCCGAAGTTAGGGGAAGAAAGGTTTATTTAGCTCACAGTTTGTAGAGGTTTCCGTCCACAGTCAGCTGGATCCAAGGCAGGGTGGCCTGGCAGACAGGCAGAAGGCAGCAAGGCAAGCAAAGGGCTAAGCAAGCCTCTTTCTGTCCCTTATATTTTATACAGTCTGCCCGGATCTGGGCAGTGCCAGACCGATCAGCAGATCAGTTTACTGATGGTGCGCCCTTAATCCCAGCATCACACGCTCTAGATTCAGCCACCTCTGAAAAAGCCCCACCTATGACTGCATGAGGCTTTGGGGGGATATTTAGGCACAAACCATGACAGGTGCCTCCTTCATAAATGGGGTGTTGAGAGAAAAGTTTTCAGAGGAAATGACGTTTATGATACAGTGGGCTGATAACCAAGGAAGTGTTGATTTTAGCTAAATAAGTCTTTGAGGTCTAAGTTCTTTTTATGCTTGAAATTTTCTTTCTCACACCCACGTATAACCCTACCATCAACTTACATCAGTGAAAGCAAACAGATCCTTGGAAAGCAGGAGGTAACACTTCTTTTCTTTTTTTTTTTTTTGGGGTAACACTTAATTTCATGTACTGGCTAGTTCAGAATCTCAGCTTCAGCTCAGCTTGGAGGGGCTTTACCACACAGGTATGGTCTTGTTTGGAAAAATGGTGCCAGTTGTTGGTTGTCCAGATAGTTTAAGTGGGTTGGTCAAAGCAATAGAATAAAATTTCATACCTAAAAATCAATTAATTTTTCTGATCCTTCAGATGCCAGGCTATACTTTGCTGTGTGCACGTGCATGTGTGTGTGCGAGCATGCCTGTGTGTGTGCACGTATGTGCATGCATATTTGTGTGTGTGTGGGTATGCCTTTTATCTCCCCTCCTGGTTAACTGGTAGCAGAGTGTTAACTGTTGACTCCAAATTCATGACTTGAAGTTTCAGAAAGCATTTGTTTAACATACCCTTATTTCCCTGCTTTATGGACAGAGAATATATCCTTTTATATTAGAAACGCTTGTTATTGGTTATAAAAATCAGGATTTAAGTATGTGATTTTGTTTGAACGTTAATTGACCATTGCTAGAAAAACAACTCCGAGCACCGTATCTATTGAAAGATCAATGATGCCATTTATATATATGAGAGACATCATTATTGTTCTATCTGTATTATGTTGACCTTGTTTTTCTGAACTCTCACATTCCTAAGTGTTACTTATTTTTTATTGAATCCAGGCCTGTAAAAACTCATAATAGCTGAAACACTTAATAGTCTTCTGTCATACATTTTCATTTTAATGAATAATGTCATTACATACTTTTATAGAACAATGACTGCATTCTATAAACTAAAAAACGAACCTATAAATTACACTGATACAGTATTGTCAGGAATATTTGTAAAAATGTAAATACAATAACCAGACATGCTATTTCAAATGTTTTATTGAATCAATTTTTGATGTCTTTGGCAATATGCTGTTCCTAGATGTATATTTCAAGCTATTTTATTAATTTTGAGCTAGGACAGTGCCTTCAAAGTTCTCTTACAAAATACTGCTTATGAAAGTAGGGAAAGACGTAAGACTGATGGTTTATTGAAAGCCGTGGTGCCTGGTATTGTTTTAGTTATTTATAATATGCCTGGGAAAAAAGCATAGTAGTTATTAACCTGTTCGGACTTAGAGTCTTGGAAGAGAAATACTATCAGTGAAATACATTTTAGCAAATACTTGGGAAAGCAGAGGATGCGGGTGGTATTAGGGGCTATTGGACAGCCCTTTCTATCAAGGTAGGCAGAGTGAGCATTATAATTTTTACACAAGTTTTAGTAAAATGGTTTTCTGTGAGTTGAACTGACCTTGTAATTAAATCCTCATAATGAACATGACTCCAAATTCATTGTGATTGTTGTTAAAGTACAGTGAAGGAAGCAACCAAAATGGTAGCTCAGATGCTTAGTGGTCTTTGAAAAGCACAGGTGTTTTGCCTGTGGCTCCTTCCCCAAACCTTGTTAATCCATCTCAGAACACTTGCAGGAAAAGATACGCTTGCTTTACCTTCATTCTTCCTTTTGCTTCATTGATGCCTCCTCAAGCTCTTTCGAAGGTCTCCTTGTAGATTCTAGTTCACACTGGCATGATTTAGACTTTGTCTTGGCCAATAGTTCTTAATCAGGAGTGATCAAGCCCAAGGGGAGCAGTTAGCAATGTCTAGAGGCATTTTAATGGTCACAACTTGTGTGTGTGTGTGTGTGTGTGTGTGTGCGTGCACGTGTGCTAGTAGCAACTAACAGGTAAAGTTTGGGGATGCTGATAAACATGCTACCTGGTACAGGGTAGCTTCCCCACCTAAAAAGAATTAACCGGCCCCAAAGTTTCAGTACTTTTGGGAAGTACCCCAAATTTCATTAACTAAATTTTTGGGAAACACCCCAAATTTCATTAACTAAATTTTTGCTTGGTTGTCTTATAAAAGCTCTCAGTACTTCAATACTGTCTTTTCTTTCAAAGTTCAGATTTATGTTTTTAATACGTATCTTCTTCTTAGGCCCCAGATTTTCATGTTCAAATATTTTCACATCCTCGGTTGGATGTCTAATAACTTTTTAAAAATTAAAAAAATTTTTTTTTAACCAAGAACATGTATTGGTACATTGTACACATAATGATCACATTCATCATGGTTATTTTGTACCTGTACATGCTATATCTTGGTTCATCCCCTCCTTCCTACCTCTCCCTTCTCTTCCCCCACCCTTCCCTATTTACAGCAGGTTTTTTTTTCTACAGAATGGAATACTATTCTGCCATATAAAAGGATAAACTAGAGACATTTGTAGGTAAATAGATGTACCTTGAGAACATACTCTTAAGTGAAATAAATCAGACACTCATGATTACACATCGAATTGTTTCTCTAATATAAGAAACCATAAGTGTAAATAAGGACAAGGAGATAGAAAAGATACTATGTAAAAGAAAGATTATATTCAAAAGAGAGGAGAACTGGAAAGGGATAAGGGGGAAAAGAAGGAAGGGAATAATAACTTCTTATTTCCAAAGTTGAATTCCATTTTTTCCCCATGCAAATCTCCTCCTTTTATATCCTCCTTTTCTATTAATGATACAGATTATTCATGGAATTTATCAGGTTAAGATTTAAGCATTCTCATTGATTCTTCTTCCTCTCACCTGCTAAATTTCATCTACATCATCTATTCCAAGTTATTTTCTACCTTCAATATGTATGTCTAAACTATTTACTTCTTTCTACTTTTACTGTAGTCCTGACTCTGATTTGCAGTTAAGAAATACTGAATATTAAAATAATATTTGGGTGAATTTTTAAGAGATAGATTAAATCAAGATACTTCCCTCAATGTAATCAAATTGTTGTTATTGTAGTTAAATACTTCCTAAGTGTTATCCACAAGGCTCCATGTAATCCCACCTCATCACCTCTTTGTTGACATATTGGTATTCTTGCCTTTTCTTTAATCTTTGATTTTTGGTAGTTTGATTATAATGTGGTTAGACAATTTTCCTTGCATTATTTTCCCTATGTTTCATGGGCTTCTTAATTTATGATATTCACAAAACTTGGGAAATTTATGGTCATTTCATGGAGTATTTTATTTCCACTATTTCTTGTCTTCTGGGACTCTAGTGTTAAATGTGTTGCACCTTTGTATGTTCTTCTACTGGTTTGATCCATCCATCCATCTGTCTGTCTGTGTCTCTATCTATGTTACTTCCACTTTCTTTTCCTTCCTCAGATTGGATATTTTATTTTGATCTATCTTCGCATTCACAGACTCTTTCCTCTGTGAACGCTATTCAGATTTCAAGACTATCCAGTGACATTTTTGTTTCATATATTTTTTAGTTATAAAATTTCCATCGTATACTTTTTCGCTGGAATACGTGTCCTGTATTATTCTCTGGGTTTATGTTGTTTTATTTCATTGAACATAGTTGCAATACCTGCTTTAAAGCCCCTCTTGAATAATTTTAACATCTAGATTCCTAAGGTTGGCCTTAATTTATTTTCTTATCTCTGGAAAATAGCTTATATTGTGCTGATTATTAATATTTACAAGAATTTTAGATTGTTTCTTGGACAGTGTGAATGGTGTATTATGGTGACTGGATTCTAATATACTGTATCCCTTCAAGGAGTGTTAATGGGTCTACCTTAGGAGAAACTTAATTGGTTTGAATTCCAGCTGCCCACTGTGTCTGGATGGCAGCAACTATAATTTTCATTCATTTCTTTCATACTTGGCTTGCCGGTAGTTAGGCTGCTTGCTTACAGTGTGCTCCAGTCCTGGAGGTGTGGTTCAGGGCTTGAGTAGGGTTTACACACAGACCAAAGCCTCTGTTTCCCTTCACACTTTGCAGCAGCTACCACTGCCTTGAACTCAGTCTTCTAGGTCTTCATTCCAGAAAGACCATTAATTAGTCTGTATTGAAATTTTAGTCACTTTATATAGAAAATGTTCTCATGCAGAAAGCCTCAGAAATAAGAAACTGACTTTACTCTTTCCGCTTTCAAATATTTGAAAAATTTATTGATTTCTATTAGTACATGCTTATAGCACATAATGATCACATTCATCGTGGGGGATTTGTAGTTGTACATAACACATCTTAATTCATTTTCGTTCTTTCCTTTCTCCTCCCTCCTGCCCTTTTTGCTCTTTCCATTTACAAAAGCTGTATTTCCATTTTTTCATTCAATTCTTTTTTGTCACCTGTAAATCCCTTTCCCTTCCTTTCTTCACCTCATCTCTTGTTGCCCTTCCCATTTGAAAAAGTTTTTCCTACTTCCTAATATCTGTCCTCTATTTTGCTCTTTATTTATACTTTGGGTTTCTCACACAAAATAATGCGATATTTAAGTGTCTGATTTATTTCACTTAAGATTATAGTCTCAAGGAACATCCATTTACCTAAAAATGCCTCACGTTTATTCTTCTTTATGGCAGAGTACTACTCCATTATATATAAATACCACATTTTCTTTATCCATTAATTTGTTGATGGACTATTTCCAAAATTTAGCTATCATACATTGTGCTACAAACATGGATATGTATGCATCTCTGTGATATGATGACTAATTCTTACAGGAAGATACCTAGAAGGAAAATAGTTGAGTCAAATAGAATATGTAGTTTGAGTTTTTTGAGGAATCTTCACACTTCTTTCCACTGAAGTTGAACCAGTTTACACTCCCATTGACAATGGACCCCCACGCCCCCGCCCCGAGCTTCACCAGCATGTGTTACTAGTTGAGTTCTTGATGATAACCATTCTTTGGTTATTTCATTTTGTCCAGAGTTAATGTTTGCTAACTGTAAGACAGCACAGCCATACTACAAGTAGGACCTTTATTGTTTCTTGGATGTATAATGTTTATTTCCATTTTAAGACAGAGAATGGGAGCAGTGACTAAAAGGGTGATATCAAGCCCTCTGTTTAGTATAAAATCTCTTTGACATTCTGAAATAAACTGTAGAAGAAAATAAAATGATTTGGCCTGCCATTAACCTAGGAGATGTCATTATTGTTATATCGGCTACATTTCTTTATATTGCAGGTGATAGAAGAAACTGTGGTAGGTCTTCGAGCTAGAAAGTGATGATAGTGTGTGCAAACCTCACATCCTTGCACATTCAGATTCAGTGCCTGCACAAGCTCTCCTGGGAATCTCAGTGAATTTCTGTGTGCTCACATGCATGCATGTGTGTGTGTGTGCGCGTGTGTGCACGTGTGTATGTGTCCGTGACTAGCTATTTCTGAAACAATCATTGTGTTGACAAGATGGGATAGTGTTTTAGCCAATCGCTTATCCTTATGTGAACACGGGTCTCATCTAATTTACGTGCAGGTGAGGAAGAGCTAGAACTTTCAAGAAAATTCCAGGAGAGGGAATTTTCTGGCTCTCAGAAGATTTGATGTCCTTTCTAGACTCATGGGCTGAAATATTTTTCTTTTATTTAAAAAAATGCATACTGTAATATATTTGAGTCAGTTAAAGTTTTTCTACCATTAAATATTTTACAAACTCTTGTCAGTTTCAGATTATACAACATAAAGATATTCTCATAAATGTATTGGAGCAAGTTTACCGTAATCACCTACTGTGAACTCCAAGGTTTTGTTTGCATCTGGTGAAGATTTGTTATCTTATAGCATGTAACATCCACTTGGGTTAACCTTTTATTTTGTTCTCAGTATATCGGTACCAGGGGCTTCTTCCTGTGCTCACTTAGCGTCAATAAAGATGATATGTGTGTTTGACTATTATAAAAGTCCTGCAGGTTCAACAGAGGAGAGGTGAAATGTTTTAAATCACAACAGAATGTGTTTCATCAACCAGCACTCCTATTTAAAAATATTGTTACTGTAAATTCTAGATACAGAACAGAAAACAAATATATGGCTTATTAAGTTACTATAAGTCAAACACCCTTCTAATTGCCATGCCGATCAATAAGTTGATCTTTATTAGCACCTCAGAGTCTCCCTATCAGTCCCATCCTATTTATAAGATTCTTTCTTAAAAAATAATCACTGTAGTAAATTTTATAGTTCTTTGTGTTTTTAAAAATAGTTTTAACAGTCCAATAGGTTGCCCTTCTTGACATTTTTTTGTCTTGTCTACATGTCTCTTTCCCCTTTTAATTGTGATAAAAATAGATACCGTGAGATATAACCCTGAACAATATGAAATTTGCATTACAGTATTCTTAACTATAGCACAGTGCTGTGTAGAGGTCTCTGGAAGTTTTGCATCTTGCATAACTTGTTTGATATACTTTCTGGTGTATATATTACTGATTGAGTACTTACAGTACAGTACAAAAATGTTCCTTAGTACCTTATGTTTCCTCTAACTTGGCGGGTGGATCCAGAGACTGGATTAGATTCATATGTCTAATGGCAGAATACTGTACTGGTTATATTCGGCAAGACTGTGGGAGACACTTAATGTCTGATTGTCTCTTTTTTTTGGTCTGATTTTAGCAGTAGTTGTTCCTTAATGTCTATATGTACTGATTCATTTGGAATTAATAAATGAAGAGTTTCTAATTTTATTACTGCTTTTTTATTTGTCATAAAGAGAGGCTTCACTTATCTAAACTTTGTATTTATTGGTGTGGTTCATATATGAAAAACAGGATAAGTGTTTGCTTCTTCCTCCTTATTTACCAATTTTCAGAGCAGTTGATGTCTTTTTCTTTAATTTTCTGAAGGTGAAAACCTCATTTAAATGAACACCGTTCCATCCCGTGGACGATTTGATGGGTCACAGTCCTTTGCATTTGTTGAAGTTCAGTGTGTCCTGTGCTCGGCCGCTGGGAACCTTGTGAAGTCGGCTTCTGTTATGGACTAGATTGTTAAAATTCTAATGACCAGAGTGACTGTCACTGGGGATAGGGATTTTTTAGGTGGCAGTTAAGGTTAAATGCGCTTGCGAGAGTAGGGCCTTAATCCAGTCCATGTGTCTGTTGTCACTAGAAGAAAAGGCCAGGGGCCATGGTGCAGGTCGGGAGGCAGGGAGAGCCGCCCGCAAGCCTGGGAGGGGCCGGCTCACCTGCACCTTGATCTGGGGCTGTCAGCCTCCAGAACTGGGAGAAAACTTTGTACTGTTTAAGCTACCAGTTTGTGGTATTTTGTTATATTAGCGTTAGCAGACTCATACGGCTCCTGAGTTCTCTTGATAGGACTCTTGTACTTATTTGATAACTTCTTTGCTACCTGGTGGATGGGACACGTTGGCTTCTATCATCTTGCATATTTCCTGTCTCGAATCTAGAAGCCCTGCTAACTTCTTGAGAGAAATGGTATTTCAAGTCCATAATCTGGGCACAAGGAATGGCCTTTTTGATTCGTTTCATTGTTTCTTGGCCTTTTTGGTGAATTCCTTATGATTTCACTTTGGTAATGCCAGTTCAGATTCAAGATTACAGAATTTCACTTAGCTACTTCTATATTACATCTCTGTCTTCTTTTTCTCATACTAAAACGTCTGATTTGTGAGGATACCGGATAGAATTAGAGACTAGTATTTGAATAGTTCAGAATTACTTACTTGTGGTTGAACCTTCGTGTAGAATTTGTTCTTTCATGTCTAATTCTGTCTTGTGTAACTGTTACCTCATCTATGAGTTTTTCTAATTCTGATGTATGCCGTTCTTTCATATTAGTGTCATTATCTTTTAGTTTGTTTTGAAATAGTATAACTAAATTTTCTATTTGATCTTGTTTTGAAGCACATCTTTCTGTCGTGTTTTTTTTCTTACTCTGTTCTTACTCTTTGTTATAATGACTTGTGTTGGATTTGATCCCATTATTTTTTATTGTTTGCTTTAGGTGAAGTTATTTTTTTCCTGAATGTTTTGTTTCAAACAGGCTTCAAAATAGCTTTTCCAACTTTACAGAGCCAATTGTTGTGTTGTTTTTGTGTAGCATTTGAAAACACAGCTGCTCGTTTTCTGACATTAGCTGGTAGGTCCCCCTTCGGTCTACACCTCCTCTTTCTGCACGCGCGGGCTCCCTCTTCCGTTGAAGTTTCATTCCATTTGCAGACGTTTCTCTTTTGTGATGGGGTCTGTCCTGGACAGGAGCCCTGCTGGCTGGACTCAGAGTTTACAGGGCTCTTGTTCCCTGTTCTTTTCTGTTGTGGGCCATCGCGCGCAGTGAGGAGAGGGCAGGATTCCTGCAGCTGGGCTGCTGCTCTGCGGCGCTGACCTGTGCGGTGTGCCCCTTCGGGCTTCCCACCTGCCTCCACTGCCGCCTTCTTTCTCCTGCCCAGCCTCGATACTGAAGAACTCATGCCGCCGCCTTTCCTCAAGGCTTCCCTGACCTGTCCGGACCTGCGGGAGGAACACACACGCAGCGTGAGGGCTGCGCCAGTTTCTTACACTGCTGAGCGCAGAGGAGTACTTACTAAACGATGCTGCCGCTTCTAGCGAGGAACCCAGAAAAGCACCCGCCACTCTGGCCGAGGGTGCCTGTGGTTCAGAGCTGACCGTTTGATTTTTCATTTTGTTTCGGGTTCAGTATTTCCTGTGGAGTTTGGTTTTGCTGTTCAGAAACGTGACAGTTGCTCTGGAGCACGGGTGTTCCTGCTGTTCCTCGCGTTCCAGGATGGTGCCGTGTTCTTGGTGGCCTGGCTTTGAAGTCTTTTAAGAATTTCTCTTGTTACCGTGTAGTGTGTGTTCGGGTTTGCTCCACCTTTGCTTTCTTACGATGCCTATTTTATTTACAATGGAAGAACTGTAGTCTGGACTTTTTATCAACAGCGTCTTCCTATGCTCTTTGCACATATTCTGTGAACAGCATGAGACGTGATCCTTTTCCTGAGGATTTCATTTACTTCATCTTATTTTTCTCTTGGACTGTTCTAGGAAGAAAAGGAATACTTTTTTTTTTGTCAATTCTTTTTCTCCTCCACTAGGACTCCAGTTCTAAGTTACTTAAGATTATTTTATAGGTGATAGTGATGAAAATATTGTGCCAATTAGAAACAAGTTGACCTTCCTCTTACAGTATTGGAGCTCTGATTTGGGTTGAAGTTTAGTTTTATGCTGTCATTACAAACTTCTAAGATTCTAAATGAAAGTCTGAGTCAGTGTAGACCCTCATCAACATGGGGCGTGTATTTTTACTGAGTGGTCTAAATTGCTCTACGTGCTTACTAGAGTTCCTGAGACATAATGTTTTTGTTTTTACCCCTTCATTATGTTTAGCATAGCAGTAGAGGGAATTTGTAGCATTTTTCTAAGTGTATTTTCTACCTTTGAAAAATGGGACAAAAGCAAGTAGCAACACTGTAACTTTATATTTTAGCCTATTTAATTTTAAGTAAATCTCCTTGGTTAGTTCTTAACCTAAATTTTATTCTCTTGCAACTTTCCAGAGATATTTTCTTTTAAAACAGGAATAAGAAATGTCTAGACATAAATGAATCATTTATAGATTTAAGACTTTTTTCTCAGTAGAATAATGGCAAAGAACATATCTTGGGAATTTGCTGCTTTCTGAACTTCTGGTCTACTATTTTTTGTGACAGTGGGCAATATTTAGCCTCTTTATACCTACATTTCCTCATGTGTGACATATGGCAGTAATGGTACCTATATTATAGGGTTGCTGTGGAGATTGAAGGAGATAATGCATTAGTGAGTATTTGATACAATCTGTAGTAGCCCAGGCAATTAGGATGTAATAACAAACAACTCTGCCCCCACTTGGAGCTTTACAGTATTGGTGGGAGAGCTAATTGATTGATTATCCCATTAAGAATTGCAAACATAGTAAGTGCAGTGGAGAGATGTGTGATTCTCCAAGAGTACATTGCAGGGACTTGGGTTGTTTGGCAGGTTATGGGAAGTTTCCTTTGAGAGGACTGAGTGAAGCTCTAAAGAAAAATGGAGGAGAATGAACTAAGGGAAGGTGTGTGTTTGCTGAAGGTGTCGGTGTGAGCATGTCTAGGACGAGAGTGTCCCAGAGTGAGGGAGGGACGGGGAGAATGGTTAGAAGCAGCCCAGTGAATGTGAGGGACAGAAATAAGGCTGCTGTGTGAAGGGACAAGTACAGTGGCCTGTGTTACTACAGATGAAGCTGGAGAAGGAGGGAGGGAGGGAAGGGGCACAACTTGGGGAACATTTATGTGCCACACTTAGGAATGTGATCTGATGTGACCTAGTGAAGTAGTTTAGATATTGGAATTCTTGAAACGTACTTTCAGTGATTTATTATCATTATTGTTATTTTTAGATTCCCTTATAGTCATTCCTACACTAAACAGCTTTATATACTTGAATATTTATTCATCGACTTTTCCCCCAAACTCTTACTTGTGCTTCTCTGAATGCTAATTCCCCAATCTTTTCATTTAGGAATAAAGCCGAGATGATAGCTTTGTTTTCTTTCAATCAATTTTACTATTTGAAGTAGAATTTTCTTTTGTACAGTGTTAGGTAAGATAAGTGCAAAACGATTGCCAACATGTTACCTACTGTGACATTCATAATTACATTATACTTCTTAGCCTTTGTAAAATGCTCTAATGCTGTCTTTGGTTGTCTATCTTAGATGAACTAAAGCCAAAATTATTAGAAATGTTGGTGTCCCATGTTGACAGGTGGCTCAGAGTGATTTCAAGTAATTTCATCCTAAGCAGAGCCGACTTTGGGAAATGTGAGATTTGAGCCTGACTCTGTGTGAACAACAAGTAGGTGGAGCCGGAAAGGTGGATGTATTTGTATGTTCGCGCACATGCGCACATTTTACTTCTGTTGATAAAAACTAGCTAATGTGGCAGCTGTAAAGCTCCCCATACACCAATGGCCACGACTTTTCTTCATATTCTAAAAGAAAGGAGTAATTGTATCAGTCCATGTAAATAAACTTGACGTGAACTTACGTAAAAGCTGGGTGGGTCTGGGTGGCCCTGGAGCTCATGCCACGGTGCTCCATCGGGCTTTTCTCCTTGGTGTCAAATACTTGAAGAAAGAGTTAGTAGTTTACAATATTTTATTCATGGTTGTATTAATGGATGATAGAGACATTTTCTTGTAGCAAGTACTCTGGTCTCAGTCCCTCACATGTAACATGGGCCCCTTCTGTACAGGGCTGGTTGTAATGCCTAGCATGGAGCATGCAATATTTGTTAAATGGGCAGATAATCACTCTAAAAATATTGTATGTGTTCCAGGACCTGATCTTCAGGTTTGCATATCCAAGAAACCAACGTGTTGCACCAGGAAGATGGAGGAGAAATATCAGATTGCAGCTCGCCAAGATCTGCAGCAGGTGCTCCAGATGTCGAGCTCTACGTTAAAGCTGCTCATATCTCGAAATGCAGCTGCTTTTCAAGGTATGTGTTCCATGAGATCTGAAGCTAAAGACCAGCCTTGTGTTTGGTAGTTGTCTATGATACCAATACCGGTAAACTTGGCTAGGTTTATTTCCTTATATTTGCATAGTATTCTAGTATAATATGAAGTTTTATCGTTTTAGATGTTGTAACTTATTTCTGAGGTCTTCTTGGGCATATAATTGAGTTGGACTAGTGAACCTGTTAAATTATTGAAATGGGTCTTAAAATACATATCCTTACAGGCTTCTTCTAGGTCCCTCACTGTGATCTGCAGGTTTACTTTAGTGTGAATGGTCAGAATTACTAAATTTTATGAAAATAATTCTATGGCATAAAATCATGTTCTTTGAGTAATTTAGATTTATTTTTAAAAATATGGTTGGAATAAATATTTGTCTAAGTTTTCCCTCTGCAATCGATTGTGCTTTTCAGGAGAATACTGGTTCAGGATATCAGAGTGTGGGCAAATCTGATAAATAGTAAATTTGGAAATATTAATTGGAGGTTTAAGGGTCAGCTAAGACCAGAACTCAGCCTTAACTCAAGCAGTATGTTCAGAAATAAAATGAATGAGTTATAAAGTTGTAAGGCACACTGAAAAATACATGATCTTTTTCTTATTTTAGTCATCTTCTATAAAATTCGTTATTGCTATAATAAAATATCTTAATTTATTTTCCCCTTTATAAGGCATTAGCTATTCTGTATATGACTAGAATGAACATATCTGCTTTTCAAACAAATACATTGCTTTTGTTTAACACAGAATATAACTTCTGTTAGTATTCCTTTTTAATAAGCACATTAATGTCAGTCTATTTAAATAATTTGCTTTATGTGCACAACACAAAGCTGATTAATTTTTAAAAGTATACTTATTAAATGGAATAAATACAATAAATCAGAATAATATTTAAGTTGAGTAAAATGTAGTTCATGATGAATTGATGAATTTTATGTAGAAATTGTAATGATAGATTATAAGATGCTATTAATTTAACTATTTTTTCGATGTGTTAGAGCACAACTTTACATTTGTTATGGGGTTTGTTCATGTGAAATCGTTGGAAGAAAATTTATTGATATGCATTTTAAACATTTGTGATTTGAACTGGCTAGATGAAAAGGAGTTAGCCACCGACTGGAAGATGTGTGATGATTATTTCTCCTGAAGCTGATAGTGTGTCTAGGAGAGAAAATACTTTCTAGAGGTAACGGGCAGTTAAGAGAAAAGTTTGAGCCAAACAGGGAGTCTGTGGTTGTTTGTGTACTTGAGGTGGTCAAATGAAGAAAATGCAAGTTTTCCTGAGTTTGAGAGAATTACTGAAAAATTTTGAACAGGACTTCTTCCTTACGACTTCTCACCTTTTAATGTCAAAACTGAAGCTCTCTGAGTGAGAATAAATGGCCAAAGAGGATTATGAGCATTCTGACCTCCTCTTGGATAGCAGTATCACTACTTGGGTGAGAGAAAGTGTCAGCAGTCCTGGCTATTATCGCACAGGCCTCGATGTTGGTTCAGTGTTTTCTTCTGTCTTCAAAGCTTCTGTATCAGACTTTTCACATATTCTTAGGTAAATCAGTGAAGATTGAGCACACTAAATTCAAAAAATTGGGGGACCTGGAGCACTTAGCCTCTTAAGATGGATTGAGGCTAAACAAAGCTTTTGTGATATAGGTAAAAGTTGGTTGAGAACAATTTTATTAGCAGAAATGCGTGTTAAGAACTGGGATTGTCTCTATTTACCTGAGGGTCAGGTAATTTCATAGTTATTTTCTGTTTAGTAAATTGTACCTGCTGTACTTAGTAGATTGAATTTTGTTGCTTATTTAAAATTTAATTATGAAAATTAAAAAGAAACATTCTTAAATGTGATTTGTTATGATAAGTTATCATTTTCTTGCTTTGTAGAATGTAAAGTTTTATTTAAGAATTGTGACCAGGAGGACAGATTTTCAAGAAATTTGCCAAAAGGCTAATTTTACTAAAATAAATTCTCTTCCAAGAAAACCAGCTTTTAACTTAATGAAAAAAAAGTAGTTTTAGGCTTATTTTAATAAGCAACAAACTGACATATATAAATTAAAGTTTATATTAAATTTATATATATGTAAGCCATATTGAGAGATCACATTTGGTGTGTCATAACTAAGCAGACTACTTTATCAATAAATAAAATGCTCTCCATCTAGTTTCTGTGAATTCAAAATACCTGAAAAAAATTCAGTTTTTACTTTTATAAGATGAAAAAAGCCAACACATTTTTATTGGAAAACTAGTTTGCTGGAGAGAAATGTAATAGAGAAATAGATTCACTTCTTCATTGATATAAATAAATTTGCTACATTTTAAAAAAATTTTTCAAATATTTCATTTATATTTCTTCCTTCAACAATGTTAATCTTTTCTGAAGTGGTATTTTGGGTTATGAAAGATGTTGGATGTGGGAGTAGTTGGCCCTTTCTCTCATGGGTTTTAGAGACTCCACGGAAACATGTTTTTGGAGCATTCCTTGAATATGGTCAGTGGGAGTGATCTCTTGGGTCTGTGGATTTAGGAGCCTGCACAGTGCTGCTAGATGGAGGCCGAAGTTTGGTAACACACAGCGGATAGAGGAAGCCGTGCTGGTACCTGGTGCAGCAAGATTTATAAGGTGATCCTGTGTACAGTTCACATTCAGCTCTGGATTCTGCCACCTGCGTACTGACTGGTTAAGCTAGAGTCAGCTTGTGGGACAAGTGTACATTTATTTTCCTTAAAGAAATTTCCTTAAGCTTGTTTCAGTAAGATGACCTTAAAAATAAATCGCTAAACAAAAAAATCTGTTGTTTCAGGCCCATAATTAGGACCTGGGATGTTGCTATAAGGCAGTCAGTCATGCAGCATTTTATCAGGTGGAAGGAACATGCTGCTATCCTGTGTCTGTTGTTCATAAATAAGTAGCGCAGTACTCAGAGGAGAGGCCTTCCTCCTCACAGCCCAGACAATAACTGGTCTTCATTTGCGGGCCTCAGTAATGCTCACGAATGAAGCGGAAGAGACTGGGCAGTGCAAGAGTCTGCTTCCCTTTGGCTGCTTTACTATGAGTATGAGATTGAATGCCTTGAAAATATTTTAGAAATTTTTAGAATAAGTGTTTCATTTATTTATAAAGTATAATGTGACTCATGAAGAAATAGCAGGAATTGACAGAGAATATTTCATCGGTAAAAAAACACCTCATCTAGTTTCCCAGTTTGTCACTTTTTAAATCTCCACTCAAACAAGACAATCGTGTTTGTTTTTTAAGCTTCTATTTAAAAAATTTAAAATTTTTATGTAATACAAGTAGATATTAAAAAGAAAATATAAAAATACTCTTCTATGAAAAAATAAAACAAAATTTTGTAACAAAGTAATAAGAACATAACAATGGTTAATATACTGGTCTTTTTAAAAACAAAACTATACAGAAATTTTAGCATCACTTTCACAAATAAGATTAAGGAATAGAGGATATTATTGAAAGCTTGTATTTTGTTTAAACATTGGAGAAATAGGTTAAGAAGGTATATCATTCCTTACAGATGTATCTTTTCCTACAAGAAATATGAGCATTTTCCTTTGAATATGCTCACATAGTTCTAAATGTATGGTAGCTACTTAGTAATTATTCTGGAAAACTCCCAATTTCTTCTGTGGGTTTAAAAATAAGTATTATTGTAAAATTTGAGCACTAATAATATTTATAACAAGACTGATTTCACATTTTTGTTTATGATTTCATTCTCTTGGCTAATAAGATTTTTATTTCTTGATTATGAGTACTTGAAAGACTAGCAAGCTTGTCCTCTCAGGTTGAGATGTTAAAAAAAGAAATTTAATAAAAATACATTCCTGTATTTAATGAAATAGGAATATGATCAAAATTAATAGCTTATTTTAAAAAGCAGATGAGATGAGAATATGAATGCAATTTATGAATTTTCCTCTTTTGTGCTAGAGGATACTAGCTACTGTGAAGTGTGGAACTGTAATATAGGTACTGTAAAACTAATGTCCATATACACACATATATTGTAAATAACACAAAGATATAGTTATTATTTGAGAATAAATAGACTTACAGACATGCACCAGTATTGATCATAAATGGTTTACAAACATTGATAATATTAGAATTATTCCATGAAAGAGTAGTATGTGGAAAAAAATCACAGAAAAATGATATTTCTAATACTAAAAATTACTTGATCAAAACCTCAAGAGATCAGGTGGGTGGGCTGTGTTGGAGAGATTTGATTCTATCTCTAGCACTTATGGGAGGTACTCACCAAATGCAATTAAATCAACTTCCTGAATGATAGAAGGATGAATAATAATTAGCAAGAAGATGGTTTCCAGATTACATAAGATTCCTTTCTTCCACTCTCCACTTCTTCCTTCCCTTCCTTTTCTCTTCCTTTCTTTCCTCTGTTGACACTTTTAATAAATCTATTGAGGATCTACTAGATGCCAGCCCTATCAGGTGCTTAGATTGTACAGGGTATTGAAATAGTGAACTTAATTTACTTTTATTGGCTTCACCAGACTTCTAATGTGCCAGTGTGTTAGTCAGGGTTTCCTACTGCACATATAAAATAACCAGTACCCTCAATTTAAAGGAGGAGAGGTTGAATTTGGGTTATAGTTTCAAGGGTTCAGTCCATGGTCAACTGATCTTCCAAGGCAAGAACATCATGGTAGAAGGGCGTGGTGGAACAAAGCTGCTCATTTCAGGGTGGCTGGGAAGCACCACAACGGACGAGCTCCAGTGAGAGGGACACCCTCCAAAGGCATGGCCCCTGTGACCCAGATCCAGCTGTGCCTCACCCTCTGTCAGCATACTCAACTCTGCACATCAGTGAGTTAGCCCGATGATTAGCATCCACTCACCTCTCTAGGAGTCTCTCAATCCAGTTAAGTTGACAATTAAATATAACCATTACAGCCAACATATATTTATTAGTTTACTAATTTATAAGCTAGAACGGGACAAATTATAGTATTTCTTTCATTGACATTCTGAGTATAATTGCACTTCTCTCCCCTGCAATTTGTACAGTGCACAGTTCAGTGTGTTATCACATATACCAGCTATCAGGGCAGTTGGTCCTTGTTCAGCTGTGTTTTATCTATGAAATGCTAGGAATTGTTTCTTTTGAGTCTGTGTCAGCAGGCTCCTATTAATTATGAAAAGTGGGGAATTTTCCTGTATCCTAGGTGAAAGTTGCAAGAGCTTAAATTACTTTTCAGCTGGAAATAAAGGTTGATTAGCATGAAACATTTTTGATAGCGGAAAAAACTGATTGCAGAGTTAAGATCAGGTTTACTTTATTTTTTTAAGCCCTAAGAAGTTAACTTTTAGTTGAACTTTGACAGAGGATACTTATGATGACATTATGGCTAATGTAATTTTACCAAGCAAGCAGAGTGTCTTGCTCATAGTAGTCTCAACAACGCTTCTGATTTTTTTATTAAGCACATTTTCAGTTAAATCTTTTCAGTGTGGGAACTGTGCATGTGTAGCCCATATTAGTTGACATTTCATAGAAATTATTTTGTTTATATTAATTTAATCTCATTTTTGCATAAGTAATCATAGGGATGCTTCTTAAAAGCTGCCAGTGTGTTGTTAAAGGATAGAACATCTTATAGATCACAACTGATTATGTTTTTGAAATTAATTTGTTTATCTAGCCACCTCTCCCTTTATTCTGATTTATATTCTTTCTTTGTTTTTGATTCTGAAATTTATATTCATTTTATTTGTTTGTTTTTGATTCTGAGTATGAGACCCAGTGTTAAGATTCCTTTTTATAGATATGTGACATTTATTCTTTTTTTTGGTGACATTTATTCTTTCTTCTGTTGGTGAGCATTTCAAGAATTTCTAAATTCTTTTCACATTTAATTTATAATGTTTCTGGGAATGTTCTTGATTATACATCTATGGGTATGTGTTTTTCCAGGGTTTGTACCTAGAAGTACGATTTTATTGTTTTAATTTTTTTTCCAGGGCTGGAGATTGAATGCAGGGCCTCTTGCATGTTAGAAATGCAATTTTGTAGGCAATGCATGTTGTCAAGTTTACTAGGTAGTTACTAAAATTGTTCTTCTAAGTAGCTGAAACAACTTGCACTCCCACTAGTAGTTTGTGTGGATTGTCATTTGTTCACATCCTTCCCAACACAATGTGATCACAGCTTTAAAAGTTTTGCCAAACTAATAAGAAGTGGTATCTTGTTTTAAAAAATGAGTGGTTCCTTGATTATTACAGAGTTTGGTTGTCTTTTCACATGCAGTTCATTTTGTGGGTTTTTATTTTTGATTATGAGTACAGCATGTGAATATGTATACACATTTGGAGTATTTGTACCATGTTATAAATATTTTGTATGTATTTAAAATTGTGTCCTAGGCTCAGATATTTGCCTTGGATTTCTAAATCTTAATATTTTCAAATTTTTATGTTCTATAGAAACCTGGGCACTGCACATCCTAAGGCTGATAGTCATATGGTTATTTTTGCTTTGCTCATCAGGTTGTTTCATTTGTTGTTCTCTCTCTTTTCCATCAAATCAGTTTAATGTGACTTTTTCTTATTTTTTAGCCCCATAAACACATATTTAAACATACACTTCCACCTACAATGTATGTTCAAAATCAACTTTATGAAGCGGTAGTGATAATGGAAAAAATTAGAGATCACAAATACTTTCAAATTGAATTCATTAATTGCTTTGTTTACAAGTCTTTTTCACCGCTCCACCATCGATTCTCCAAGCCAGCAGCCTCTCTCTTTTGCTTCCAGATCTTCCACACCGTTGTGATGGTCTTTTCTCCTCCCTAGCTGGTGAGACACTGCATCTTCTAGTGCCCTGCACTTATCAGTGAGCATAGAAAAAGTGAAGAGCCACCACACATTTCTCAGGGCGAATGTGAACAGAGCTCTTTTTGATTACTTGTCGTCTATTAGATATTATGGGAGCAGTTAATTTTCCCAATCAATAAACATACAAATGATGATCTTTTATAAAATTCAAACATATAACCTTTTTAATTATTAAATTTAGTCCACCATATATTTTAAAATGTTAACTTTTAGAATAATAATACATGAAAAGACAGAGTATTCTGTGCTTTTAAAAACAGAGCTTATTAATATTCTGGTTTCTCTTAAGATCATATAAATCTTTTTCTTTTACTAAAACAGAGCTTCACTTAAGAGTGTTTACTTCTAAAAGTAACAATTATCAATGAATTTATCAGGAATTTTTATAAGATATAAAGTATATTTTGTTTAAATGCTTTTTTCCTCATTGTTCTTCTGGCTAAATATTTAAGGAAGAAAAATAAGCTGAATCATAAAATCATTTTTCGAAATATTTTGCAGAAATGTGCATTAGGGGAAAGTTGTAATGCAACTCTTGTGTGTTATGACATTCATTTTACAATTCTGTATTTATGAATTACTTTTAAAACTTTTAACCCTATGAGTCAAACTTTACTATTATATTGATAACAGTATTTGAAAATTTGCATGCTGTTAAAAATGAAATTTATACTTTTTCCCCATAGTTTATCCCTAAGCTGTTACTATTTGGGAGCTGTTTTTTCTTTGCCGATAGTGTCATCTAATATGTAACTGTGTCTTGGAATTAATACTTCTATGTGGGAAAAAGGTGTAATATTGAAAGTACAGTACTATGGTTCCTGCTTGTAAGAGGCTAGTGGAAAGACAGAGAGCCAAACAGTTTGCATATTCCTAAATAGGTTTTATATGCAGACAAAATTTCAGTAAAAGTAAGTAATAATTTTGTTACAAATATTACCACTCTCTTGGTGTGTAAATTTTCAAGTGACTCTTGAAGCACAGCATGATTCACCAGTTCTTCTTATAGAGCGTATTTTAATAGCTGTGTTACTTTTAATATAGTTTTAGGAGGGAGGACTTACCCTTGGTAAATACCTAGTGTACTTCATTGAGAAATAATGTCGACAGTTTTTTGAGAGCTCACAGTTCTTTCCAATATATATTTTTATTACCGCCTATTAATTTATACTATACTGGGTTTCATTGTGGCATGTTCAGACATGCATATAGTACACATCGACCATATCTGTCTCATCAAGAGGTACCTTCCCTTTCCCTTCCCTTGATCCCTTTCCTCTTATCTAAGTCTCCCTTCTACTTTCATGTCATCTCCCCACTGCCCGGATTCCACACATAAAGGAAAACATGTGATAATTGTCTTCCTGAGATTGACTTATTTAGCTTAACATAATGATCTCCAGTTCCGTCCACTTTCCTGCAAATGACATGATTTTGTTTTTCTTTGTGGCCGAATAATATTCCATTGCATATATATATATATACACACCATGTTTTCTTTGTCCATTCAGTTCACTGGTGGGCACTTAGGCTGATCCTGCAACTTGTGAGTTATGCTTCAATAAACATGAGAATGCAAATATCTTTACAGTCTGCTGGCTGAAAGCTTACAGTTTTATGTATACTAAGACTGAAATTTTGCATAAGATGGTTAATGATTGCTTTAGTTTTATAGGAAAGATAAAATAATGATGCAATATTTAAGAAATTATTTTAAATTTCAATAATGTGGATTTTCACTGTTTATTACCTTGTAACAGCTTATCAGACGGTATTGATTGATGTTTCAGCACTGTTGTTGTGTGGCATTTTGTTCTCCCTGTACCTCGGCAGAGGACCAGCTGTTTTGGATCACCGTCCTCGGTGACAGTGTGGATATGGGGGATGATATGAAGTAGAATGGGAATTGTGTTTATCATTTGAAATAGCTTTTGTGGAAGATGCGAAAGGATGTGAAAGATGCAAAGAGTAGTTAGGGGACTAACATTGGAGATAATCAACACAAAACAAGTATACATCTTGCTGTGACTGTTTTCATATTTAGTACTTTACAATGACTGGGGAGGGAAGAAGGTACAAGCTGTGACATACACAAGGTGGAGCAGGTACAGGGAAAGGCCATGAGTGATAGGAGTTCCATTCATCCATCAGATCAATATTTACAGGGCAGCCTTTACTTGCTAGCATTGTTTTAAGTTCTTGTGGTGCCTCCGCAAATGAAACATAGAATCCTATCTTTATGGTTTTCATGTCACTGAGGGAAGACAGAAAATGAACAGATAGAAGTTAGGATGCGTTAAATGCCTTGGAAAAGAGCAGGATGAGGGGGATGGAAAACATTTAAGGGCTGAGATATTAAATGGGATTGCCAGGGAAAAGGTAACATTTAGCAAAGTTTTGAGGAAAGTGAAGGAATTAGTCATGCAGACATCTGAGACACATTCTAGAAATGAGAATGGCCCAGGTAGGAAAAGGCCTCAGGCATCAGAAGGGTAGTACTGGGAGGCCGGTGTGGCTGGAGCCTATTGGGTGATGTTGGGGTGGGGCAAGAGACTAGAAAAGTTATCATAGAAGCAACAGCTAGCCGATTATCTGGGGTTACCTAGGCTTTGCTTCTCAAACAGGCGTTTTTGTCATACATGTGGCTTGATTTAGAAATAACCATTTAGTCATTGGCCCAACCTGTGCAGGGGCTATTTTGCAAGCTAAGAAACTCCAAAGAAGCTCAGTTCGGAGGTCATAGAGATCCAGAGAGAACTAGGTAACTTACACGTGGATATTAGAAGTACGGGTGGTGATGAACTGGTCAGATTCTGAGTAGTATGTGGTTGTCAGCAAGCCCCGGCATAGTAGTAAAGGAATTGAAGCCCAGAGGGGGCTAAGTATGACTGATTTCATACTTAGCACTTTACAAGGCCCGGGGAGAAGGCACAAATGGTGCTATATTCATCCAAAAGCTTTGACGGATGAATGGATCTCCTGCCACTTTAGACCTTCCCTGGTACCTGCTCCACCTTGTGATAAAATACACCATGTCGTGTTTGCTCAGTCGGTACCTGGAGCACAGGGTAGTTACAGAAGCCCCGCTGCAGGGCGGGTCTCCACATGGACCTTAGCATCCCCGAGTCTGTGAGTGGAGCGGGAGTCAGACTGTGACCTGTTTCCCCAAAGTTCTCAGTGAAAGAAAGACATTGGGTGGTATGGCAGGGACGTTGCCCAATTAGCGAACAAAATCTAATCTTTGACACAGTATAAGAGTGATAGTCTGGAAGAGCCAGGAAATTTCTAAGTTTGGATCTAAGGTGATGGGAATGTTGTTTCAATATTGAAATGTCTGAATATGAGCTTAAATAAACTTCAACAAAATAATTCATGATTCCATACAATTAAATATATTCCCAATATTTAGCTTAATTTAAAGTGCAGGGAATTTGTAAAGAAATAACACACAAAATCAGCTTGAGAGTAATTTGCAAACAAATTGGGCTTAGAAGACAAATATATGTCATGAAACAGCATTGAATAAAGCTGCATAATAAAAAGGAGGCTCCAAATTGTGAGTTTGTGGAAAACATATTTTAAACAAAAATATATCACATAGTTACATAAAAATTAAAAATAAAATTCTTTATCAGTCAGTAACTCAGCATACGAGTTTCTGTGACAAATTTCAAATTCTCAGAACTCAATTTTGAAGTCTTGGTGGTAATTCTTCTAACATCAAGAATACATTTACTATTTTTATGTAAATTAAGAATGAACTACGTTTTATTTACCAAACAATATTAATAGTTACCGGTCATTTAAATACTATCCTTTTATGATACCACCATCTCTTAACTAATTAGAAATATTTGTAGTTTTTGTATGTAGCATTAATGTCAAATTTGAAAATTTTTAGTGACATTATTAAACTATGGAATAGAGTTTATTAAAAATGTGGAAATGTTCTTAATGGTTAAGATTTTTTTCTGTATCCTGGAGAAAAGAGCAGATTAAGATGAAAATATTAGAGCATCATTTGTAATATTTAATTGGCAAAGTGATAAGATATAATAGAAAATAAGATACTTCTCTTTCCTCAAATAGAGGGCTTAGATTTTATAATAATTCCTTAGTGGAGCTGTTCATGATGGGAAATTACCCATGCATATCTCAATGCTTTTAGCATAAAATATATCTAGCAATAAATGAAATGTAGACATCATAGCTTTTATGCAGGAAGCAAAGGGCTTGAAATGGCATCTCAAGATCCAGAGAGTTATAATTGTAAATAAATAAAGGGTAATTGTTGGATAGCTATGCTGTGCTTTTTTATTCCAGGCTAATTCTGCCTGTGGGCAAACTTTTGTATAAAGCAAGATAATTGAACTCTTGTACCTTAAAGAATGTTGTTTTGTACTATTTATTTGACCTCATCCCCTCAGGATATAAATTTGATTTGAATATTAATTTAGAAAACATATTCAATAGTTTTTTTCTCTTAAGTAGGAATACATTGAAGACACTCCATAATAAAACTAACGGTGGTCTTTGTTGTGGGAAAACATTTGTTGTGATTGGATGGGTGATATGCAAACTCTCCCTTTAAGAATGAGAGATCTATAGTTCGAGAGTCTCAGTTTGGATCATATGCGTAGATGTGCTTGCTGGGCCTTAACTTCCTTCCTTCCATACTGGGATAATACTACTATCCTCTTTTAAACTGCAATTAATGAAGATTAACTGAGGTAATACCTGTAAATTCCCTCACAGGGTACCTGGTACATAAGCACTTGGAATTTATTTGCTGTTATTTTTCCTTTATTTTTGGAGTATATTTTCCCCAATATTTGATAGGCATTAAGACACTTCAGGGCAGAAATTGCCTAATTACTGTTCTGGGTTATGAGGAATTGTGGGACGTCACTCGTCACATTGTTAGAAGTGCCACAGTGGCCCCCAGAGAGCCTTGGTGGCCCAGACTTCTAGATCCCTCCTTGGATTGTGGTGCCCAGCAGGATTGCCTGGAGCCCCATTGTGTCCCATTGTGAGAACTTGGTGTTACAGCCAAGTATACTGTAAATTAGTGTAACCAAGTCACTTAGGAAATTATTTGGTGAAAAATAATAATGGTACATTTTAAAGTAGGGATTTCTTCTGCCTGTTTGGTAATTAAATGAAATTTCAAATTTCAGAAAATGGCACAGTATTAATTTTAATGTTTTGACTTTCTTTGTAATTGAAACTAGAATGAATACCAAAATTGAAAGATTGACTAGCAGAATGATGCAAAGGGACAAGTCCATGTGAGATTATTCAGTGCCTGGCATAATGAATGCATTAATCTTCTTATTGTTCAACTCCGGATAAGATATCTTCACATATAATTGACTTTCTGTTGGTTCAAGAAGGAAAAATAATTGCTCTGTTTTGTTACCATTCATTCATTCTGATCAATTCAGGATGTTTATAGTTTATGTTGATCTATCTTAACAAAGCTCAGCTTTTAAATTACACCCTTGTGAGTTATGAGACAGAATCACTGACTGCAGTTTAATCCTTTCCATAACAGCATGAATAAATAGATGCATAACCCTTAGAACAACAATGGAATGTAGCATAAAATTTAATCTAAGATTTTGTTAAATTTCCGTGAAGCCCAGTGTTCATTCAGACAGTTTTTTCTTTGGTTGGAATGTTGCTAATTCTTGTATTTTAAAATTATGCAACTATCAGGCAGATATTGGAAATTAAAACTATTCTTATCGCTTATCTGCAAAGCAGTGCAGAAGGTCTCCTCTCTGCACCAGGGAAGACAGTGTGCAGAGAACTGGGCCACCTTAAGTCTCTGGAAAGTGCTTTGGGAATCCTCTTTCCAAATCATATTTAGAAGGGTTGGGGAGAACTCTCTGTTGGTTCAAGAAGGAAAAATAATTGCTCTGTTTGCATTCTGATTTTACATCTGTGTTTATTGTGCTTGTTTTCTAGCTGTAGTTCCAGGATAATACTTCAGGATGATCTAGTGCCTAGGTTCTAGGCCAACTACTTAATCTGCTTTTATTATAAACCTGCAAAGTAGATCTACATTAAATTATCTGTAAATTGGCAACTCCTCAATATATTTAGTATATTTTTTATTTTAATAGCATCATGTATTTTGAGTGTAGATTAAGAATGTAATTAATAATTGGCAAAGCTATTCTGGAAAGCAGTTTGACAACACTTAAGTATGTGTTATCGTGTGGTTATAGGCATTGGATGTTTTTTAGAGACCCTTAAGGGACAAGCACACTAATTGCAGCATTTGTTGTAATAACTGGGTGTTGAGACAATCTGGATATCTGCAATTGAAGGAAGCATAAAGAAATGTACAGTGTGATATATGGAATAGTACACGTCATGTCTACTATTTTTAGGATAGATTTTTAACAATATGGAGTTGAGCGATAAAAGGAAGATTGAGGTATATCACATAGTACAGCACATATATCATAAAGATAGATGTAGGAAGTAATCCTATGTATTTTTTGAGAACGCATACAAATCCAAGTGTTTTACATTAAACACATTACAGTGATTGCTCAAGAGTATATGGCTTTATAATTTACTGTCAAACCTCATAAATTGTAAGAGATGTAGGCAATCCTAAGAAGAGTTAGAAAGAAAAAGTGAGTTAAATACTGTATCTGTCAGCCTTCTCATTGCTGAGACATAATACTCAACACCCGCAATTTAAAGGAGAAGTTTAATTTGTTCTGGTTTCAGTCCTTGATTGGCTGATTGCAAGTCCAAGACATTGTGGCAGAAGTGTATAATGGAGCAGAGCTCCTTAGTTTGTGGTGGCTGGGAAGCGGAGCAGGGGAAGAGGGCCAGAGTGAAAGGAGCGAGGGGCCAGGCATAGACACTGAGAACACACTTCCATGATTCACCCAGACACTTCTAGAAGTGTGCCCCTCCAATTCCTGGGGCAGATTCCAAAGCCAGTCAAGTTGAAACTCCACCCTAGCTGCCACATCCCACCCCTTTCTACTTGCTACTCAAACACATCTCCTGAAACCATACTTAATCTCCAAATAAAGATAACACTGAGTTTATTATGCTGCCTAGTGTAATACAGCTGTCCAGAGTACAACCAGAAAGTATGTTTCACCAATCCCTGGGGTGGGTCCCAAAGCCAGTCAAGTTGAAACGCTACCTTAACCACAAAAAATACTCAGTTATAAATGTACCATGCACAGGATGTCAATGCCGAAAATGCTGATGAAAGAAATCAGAAGACCTCAGTAAGTGGAAAGATATGTCATGTTTATTAATCGTATGGCTCAACATTGTGAAGATGATTTTGCTAGAATTACTCTATAAATTTAATGCAATTTCTATCAAAATCTAGAATGTATTGTGTAGGCTATAGGATTGGAAAATAGTCTGTTTCTGTGATACCTTGTATTTTTTGGGCTAATTCTGTTTAATTGGTAGTTTTAAATTAAATATCTTGCTATTAAATTATGTAAATATTTCAGTCTAAAGATTTTTACAGGTACTGCCTTTTCTGGTTCATTCATAGTACCATTCCTTAATTTTTTTCTGCCAGGGTAAAGCTTATTGAATAAGTCATCTTTGTGATTTTTTTCAGTATTTTACTAAATCTAAATGCTGTAAACTATAGACCTTCTCAATTGCAACCCATTCTAATAGAGTGGGTTTTTTTTTTTCAAATAAAAATAGCTGCTTTATCGGCAAGTCTTCCCACAACTCAAATTAATACAAATCACATTTAAATTACGAGCATTGTGTGAGATTCACTGTTAATTTAGTTACTTTTTGTTTCAAATGGTGTTCTCAAAAGTCAAAAGTATTACAAGTTTTTAAAAGTGAGCTTTTTATTTCCTGTTGCTACCTTCATTAAGAATTCTGAATTGTGAGTCCAGGTGGTTTTTCTGGCTGTAGGATGGTCGGTGAGGTTAGCTTAATAGACTGAGTGAGAGGAAAGACAATGGAGTAAATTTTAGTACTGATCATAGAGTAAGGAAAAAAGATTTTAGAATATTCTACAGTAACTGGTTGGTAACTGATTGGTTGTGCAGTGGGATTGGGCCGAAGGAGAAACCTAGGAAGAGCAGGAATATTGCAAGACAGTAATCTTGGGCAGATTTATAACAACCTGTGTGATGGTTAATCTTGATTGTCAACTTGACTAGATTGAGAAATGCCTAGGAAATTAGGAAAGCATAGTTCTCCTCACATCTTTCGGTGTTTGCAGAGATGCCTGGATCATGAGGAAGCTAGTCTCATATTAATCTCATGCAGTTTCAGAGGGGAATGAGAGCTGCACCAGGAACTGGACCGGAGGTTATTTGTGTTACATTCTGTCAAAGAACTGGTTTACATTTTGTCCCAATCCTGAGACTTTAGGTCAGGCTGAGTTGAAGGGTAATGGACTCGGATCTGATGACGGAAATGTCAAAGCAGCATGACAATCAGGCTGTGGCATGATTGCTAGTCACTTTTAGCCAGGCTTCTAGTGAGAAGTGGGAGCAAAAAAATGGAGTGGAAAGATTTAACAAACTTGCAGTTTGGCCAGAGAAGAAGTACATAAAATTGTAGCCAAGGAAGGTGTGGCTACAATTAAAAAGTAGCCAAGTACCCTGCACAAGGAAAATTAGGAAAAAGTGGCTTGAGAGCCTCTCAGAAATTAGCCACACCCCACCGAAGTCAAGCTCAGGGGTGGTACGGTTTGTGTGTAGACTGCTGCCCACCAGCCTCAGGCATTCACAGGTGGACTTTTGAAGGGTGATCGAATCATGCAAGATGGTGGTGGGGGTAGCTAAATGTGATATTGGGAGGTGGGGCCTGGTCAGAAGATGTGGCTCACTGGGGTGTGACCTGGAAACGTGTGTCTCCCCTTTCCCTGCTTCCTGGCTGCCAGGATGTGAAGAGCATTTCTCCTGCTGTGCCTTTCCTGTGTGCCTGCCTGCCTTGAAAACTATGGACTAAACATGTGAGCAAAACAAACCTCTCCTCTTGGTTGAAGGCGTCGAGTCTCGTGTCTCTGATGAGCACACTCACTAAGATGCATGCATACCTAAACCAGATCCGTACTGAGATAATCTCAGTTACCAGGGACAGTACAATCTGAAGACTGCCTGGATTTCATCTTGGGATAGAACTGAAAATCATGACTGCTTTCAAGAAGTTTAAAATCTATTGTGGAAAATGGATCTGCGATGGCGATTGAATGTGCTTTGTTCTTATGGAGTTAAGATGGTCTAGAGAAGACGTCTAATGTGAATTGCTGGAAGAAGGTAGAGAACAAAGTTCTGAAAATGGAAACCTTAGGTGGAGAAAAATGGGTGAGTCATGTGCCTACAAAAGGTGAAAGACCTTGGAAAACAGAGTATTCCAGGAATCTTTCACTAAGGTCACAGCCAGGTGTGGGGTGTGGGGAGTGTTGGGACGTTAACCATGTGCAATGAATCTCTTGGAATTCCTGTAATTTCCTGAGAGTCTAAGTTTGCATTCTTTCTTGTTCTTGTTTTTCTTTTCTCTTACTCTCTTTTCTTATGTGTTCATTTTCTTCTTATGTTCTTGTTTCTGTCCTTTTCTCTTGTTTTAATTTCCTTTCTCTGTTCTTACCACTTGTGTCATAATTAGGGTTTTGCTTATAGTTTTGTTGTTTTTCAAGAACAGTCTTTCAGATTTATTCTTTAGCATTTTGATTTTTAATAAGATCTGCTTTATGTTTTTAAAATGGCTTTTAAAATCCTTTTTAAA
Source organism: Hystrix cristata (assembly GCA_004026905.1). Classification (NCBI taxonomy): domain Eukaryota; kingdom Metazoa; phylum Chordata; class Mammalia; order Rodentia; family Hystricidae; genus Hystrix; species Hystrix cristata. Next base: position 133,327 of record PVJO010001576.1, read on the forward strand.
GTCTACTTTGTTTTTTTCTTATGTTTCTGATTTATTAAGATGACTGTTAACATTTGTAGTTAAATTTCTTCTCAGTAATGAAAGTATTTTAGGAAATGGATTTTCCTCTCGTTCTACCTTTACTGTACTGCATGTATATTGCCATGAAGTATTGTTTTCATTTTGTTTTAGTCTTCAATTTTACTTTTGGTTTTCTTCTCTGAAGTTATTGAAAGAATTTTTGGTTAGACTTTGGTTAGATTTGCTATAGTCGCTTCACAAGGAACCCATGTCTTCTGTGAGTAGGTGGTGTCTCCTCCTGCCCAGGCTGAAGGAGAAGCGCTGTCTGAGCTGCGTGCATCCTAGTGACAGAGGGAAAGAGGCTCCAGGCTCCAAAGTGGCTGCTTGGAAGTCACACTTTTGGTTTCACTCATGTCTCTTCTGCCAAAGTCCTGCAGCCATCATGCCTGAGGTCAAGACATGGTGCTCTTCAGTGTTTCCATAGGGAGGGGGGAGTGTGTTTTCAGTACAAATTCAGTTTACTCTAAACAACATTGGCATGAATTGAACTGCGCACCCCCAACCCCCCCCGCCAATAAAGAACAAAATTCACTTTGGAATTTTTACCTCCCTTAGCACAGAATATAACCTCCATTAGCACAGAATGTAACTTTATTTGGAAATCAGGTTTTAAATAAGAAATCAAGTTAAAATAGGTTTTAAGGGTGGAACCTAATCCTATATATCTGGTGTTATTTATAAAACATGAAAATTTGGGCCCAGAGAGAGAGAGAGAGACAATCGAGACAGAAGATGCTGTGATGACAGAGGAGAATGCTATCTATAAGCCACAGAAATCGAGGCCCCTGGAAGCTAGGAGAGGGGGATGGGACAGATTGTTTCTCACTCCCAAGGAGGGATCAACCCTAATCATAACTTGATCTCACCCTTCCATCCTGTAGAATAGTAGTACAATTAGTTGCTGTTGCTAAACCAGCGAGTGTGTTGTGCTTTGTTACATCAGCCCCAGGAAATGAATACAAATGTGTTTAAAATTTCTGATGTGCTTGGTCCAATTCTTCTTATTTATTTCTAATTTTATTACATTTTACTAGAAAACTTAGCCAGTAAAATCACTTCTACTCGATATTTAAATTTTTTTGGGCTAATATCATGATCAGTTAAAACGTTATTTCAAATGGCAAATTATCTACTTCAAAATTTTACCTAAATCTCAAAAGTCATCATATTTTTCTCCCTTCAGCAATTTCAATAGAACCTTTATGCTCTTCTAATTTACTACACTCAGACAGAGTTTTGTAAACTCTAGTTATGTAAAAACGCATATTTGAGGGGCTGGGGATTTAGCTCAGTGATTAGAGTGCTTGCCTTGCAAGCACAAGGGCCTGAGTTCAATCCCCGGCACCACCAAAAAAAAAAAACAAAACAAAACAAAAAAAAAAAACAAAACGCATATTTGTGTTTTGAAGCAAATGTTAAATACCCTAGTTTTTGAGGTGTGCTTTTCTGTCTCTTTTCTTGTTTTATTAGTTTGTTGTGATCAGAAACATTAACAGTATACTACATTAATTATGTCATCCCTTATTTTCTCCTCATTACGCTTTCTTTTTTTCTTTTTCTTTCTTTCTTTCTTTTTTTTTTTTTTGGTGCTGGGGATTGAACTCAGGGCCTTGTGCTTAGGAGGCATGCACTCTACCACTGAGCTAAATGCCCAGCCCCTCATTACTTCTTTTTTATTATTATTTCCTTTCTGTTATTTTTTTAGTGAAGGAACACACTGATTTCCTTCAGATAGCTCTCTCCAAAGCCTGTCGATGAGATTCCCCCATCTCTGTCAAACAGTCCCTTAGAAGTTAGAAAAAAGTGTGCATAACTACTGAAACCTTTTCCTTACACATGCAGATGAAGCTGACAGTGATGTGAGTTCAGTTGGGAAAGGTGAAGAGGTAAAAGAATTGGACAAGAGAAGGAAGATGGAAAGTAGTAGAGTACATGCTGGTTTGCTCTCTGGAGAAACATAGGTGCCTTGGTTGGCATATTGAATTTAAGTGTAAGATTTGTGATCCACTAAAATCATATGCATTATTCTGAATCATGCAAATATTATTTTATGATCTGATCTCTATTCAGGTAAGAGAATCATTCTGCCTTATATATTTTGCCCTTTTTTATCTCAAGCACTATAACCTTGATGCTATTTTTACTTGCATGTTTATGTGTGAGTGTCTAAAATAATTAATATAATCAATTTTACATCGTTAGGATTAGCTGTTTGCAGACAGAAAACAAGACTTCGTAAGAAACTAGAGCAAGTCTTTCTAGTTGGACTATATTAGAATTCCATCTACATTTTAATTTGGTTCCTGCTGTGTGGATATATTAGACTGAATCTATTAGCTGGCTCAATGGTCCTTTCAGACAATTTCCCTTTCTCATTCTGATTTTATTGTAAGTGGTCGTCAACATACTGTAGAAGCCTGCAAATCTAATTTTGATCAGTTCCATGAGGCATTGATAACTGTAACCTTCCATTAAAACAGAACTCTAAAACAAGAACCAATCGAGTATTGTGTTATTTAATAGATCACCTTCTGATTAAAGGAGCTGGTCGTGAGTGTTGCCGGAGATTTTATACTCAGACATTTCTTCTTTACTGATTCATCTGGGTGCTGTGTAGAAGAAAATGCTCCAGCAGTGATTCCCTTGGGGCTGGACCCAGTTTAACACTTAACAATTCCTGCTTTATGCTATATTACTGCTATATGACTAGAGTTGCCTATTTTCCTGGTGAGCATGAACCACATGCTGGTTTTTTTTTTAATTTGGAGATAATGTTTCTTTGAGTATTTATTATAATTTTAGCTTTAAATATAGTCCTTTCATGCATTTAATACAGTTAATCCTCACAGTGAAACAGATTAACAGACCTGTGATAGAAAGTTTAGGAACATTAATTTAGTTTATTTTGGTTTATTTAATTGTGTTGTGGTCTTACTGGGGTGCACTTTTTTGGGATGTGTCTAGAATGTAGAGAGATGATGTCAGGTAGAAATACCATGTCGTGTCCCTTTTTCATGCTGCCCAGAAGCTTGATGAGAGCTCTCAGGGAAAAATAAATAGGGGACATTCATTCAGTTTGCAGCTTGCTAGTTGCCTCCCCATGCTCTGAACAGTTCACCAGTCACTTTGTATCTGGTACCTTGTTTCTACCCTTAATCCTGATTCTAGGAACATTTCTTCCCTACTGTCGTCATCGTTCCTCTTTTTTTTTTTATTGTTTTGACATTTCATTCTAATACAGAATTTATTTTTTCCTACCTGTCCCTCTGGATACTTTTATGATGACAACAGACTCTTGACTGGACCAGCTCTAGATTTTTTTTCCTTCTGCCATCCCAAATAACCTCAGAAATGAAGATTTTTAATTATAATATTCTCGCACTGTTCTTTAACCTAAAATTCTCCAGTGCTTTGCAGTAGCTTTCTGTAGGAGTGCTGTGATTCCTGTTACATCTATTCAAAATTAGTTTTTACTCATTTCCCTCACTTTCTTGCAACAGGTGTGTTTCCAGACTTCTCTGTTCTTTGAATAATTATTTTGCTGAGAGCAGGATGAGTATATTACTTTCTTCAGCACAGTGTCTGACCCATGGGAGATGTTCAATTATTGTAAGTTTTGTTTTCTTTTTTGTTTTTCAGTGTAAATCAGGGTAACATTTAGATGGATAGTGAGTTATCCTTTGTTCTTAAAGGCATGGTCTCTGGAATCACATCATCTGGATTTAGCTCTAACTCTTGTGATCTTGGACAATATACTTAAAGTCCTTTGCTTCAATTCCTCATCTGTAAAGTAGAAGTAATAGGTATACAAATGTTGAAAAGTTGTTAGAGAACCAAAGAAGGGAACCCATGTACAGGTCTTTAAAAGCATGGCTGGTAGATAGTTGGGGCTCAAGTAATGAATGGCATTCTTCGTATGTCACATACCTTTCTAGATTGATACTACTAAGAACATTTACAAGCACTGAGTAAATTACTGTGGAGAAAACTCTTAGTTATGGAACTATACATGTGTTCTTTTTATAGTAAGACTGTTTATAGATACATAAAAACTTTTGTGTTGTTGAATCTGGTTATGACAATATTGTTAAAAGTATGGATTATAGCAGGAACATTGAATTTTCTAGATGTTTTTCTAGGTTAATAAGACTAGTATTAATATTGCTTTTACACCTCTTACTGGTACTACCACCACCATCCCTTACTAAATAGTGACCATTTATCATTTGAATTCTCTTAGTGAACTATAATACATCCACTAAGTGCTAGGTAAAAATTTGCTGTCAAATATGCACACAAATTATTACCATGAGAGTATATGTATGTCAAATGATAAATTTAAAATTATTCTTAAAAAAACCTAGTGAGAAAGCTACCCAGTTTACATAGTATCCTTAATTAAGCTTTCTTTATCCCATAGCCCCTCCATTGTCTAAAATATGTGTATCTAGTAAGTGTAAAATTTACTTGGAGTTGTCATTTATAGTTCAGGACTTTACTCTTTTATCACTTTTATTACATGTGAGAAAATATTTAACATAATTAAAATTTTAAATGGGAATTTCTAGGATCTGATATCTTGCAAAATATTTCTAGTGGTTTTGAAAAAAAATTACCCTGTAGTGTAAAGAATCTGAGTTTTGCTTCTTCATAGCAGAATTGAAACAGTTTTCTGTAGCATTTGTGCCTTTCTGATTAATCCCATCAGAGTAGAGCTGGAAAAATGAATTCAGTTCAACTGAGTGAACACATACTTAATTATTTTTTCTGGACTTGAGATATTGTGAGATGCTGAAAGTATCCAGATCCTTGTAATAGAGAGAGACCCTTCCCCCTTGACTCTCATGTCTAACAAGGAAGATGATGAATAATTACAATTGAAAGGGATGGGCAAAGCAATAAAAAATGTGGTTCAGACAGTGGAGTGATGAATTTTTTAGGAGGAGAAACATAAACATAGTTGGTTGTTGAATCCTTCCAGTAGGGGTGCAGTAGACGGTTTCCTTTTTTTTTTTTTATAATTTGATTGCAGTTTACTTGGTATATTTCTTTTTATTTCCATATATTTGATATCAAGGAAGAATATTTTTTTCTGGCTGCTGTAAAATTGTTGTACCAAATCTTCTTAGCCATGGCACAGTCATATAGCTTACTGTAAACTTCAGTTTATCTTCTTCACAGGTGATATTTAGAGTTTGGCATCCATCAACAAAGCTTCAAAACAGAATACTACTAGCAAAGAAAAGGAGTTTAAACAGGCAGTTCAAAATTTTATTTATACTGCGGGAATAGTAAAGAGCTGGTTTATGACAGCTATTTCTCTCCTCTCAGGCTACAGTGCTTCATCTTCTAGCAGTGCTGGTTGAGCAAGGATGCTATGGAAAAATAGTTTCTTGGTATTTTGCCCTCTAAGCTATCACTTTTATAGATTCTGTATAATTCTCAACAAAAATGCAGTTTGAAGCAAGGCGTTATGATTAATTATTGCTCATTAACAGGATCTTCACTCTGTATGAAAATGTATTGTAGGTTTTCTTTTTCATTTTAAAATCTGTGTTCCTAATGTTAAATTTGAAATGCATTGGAGGAAGTTGGAAGCTGAGATGCCTAGGGCGGGTTGTGGAGAGATCAGGCATATTGAAAACTTCGCTGGTATAGTACTGTGCTAGTGCCATTATGGGTTGCTCAGTAAGAGTAAATTAGATTGCTCAACAGAAAAATTTACGTGTCATTTTTGATGGAGATATTCTACATACTTGTGCTTCATAATTCTATTTCCTTCTTGGCAAGGGTGCTTGGTCACTGTGTACATTCATTATACATACTGCTTATAGAAGATCTTGGATGAATGCAGTACCAAATATATTCAAGTCTCTGAACTCTGATCAACCCTTTCTTGTCTTTACAGGATATTAATTAAACTATTCGCTTGGTTTATCAATATCTGAAGAAAAACTAGAATAGTAACAAGCAATTTTTCAACTCTTGCTTATGTAAGGGGAGAGATACAGATTTATACATGTGATTATATAAGTAACTCTTCCTTAATAGTTGACCTAAAATACGTCAGTTTCTCAGTCTCACTCCCTTTTACCTTTGAGAGTCTGATACGTGTGATTGTTGTCCTATAAGCAATTAAAACAACACAGGAAGGAAATAGTCTACTTTTTATTTATAGGCGAAATTTGCCTTTGATTAGAATGACATTTCTACTACTTCTAATCTCTTGCAGGTGATAAAAAAGAGGAAAGAAAGAAAAATTATTGCTCAGCATTGTTAAGAACAATTTTCAGTGACTACCACAGACATCATTGCTGAGAACACTTGTTAATAAATTAGACATTTTTAGATAGTGGTAACAGAAACCAAAGCCAATATGATCAACAAGATGTTTTTGTTAGCAAAACATGAACTGCATGTCTACTATGGGGACATTGCTACAGAGTATGTCACATATAAGGTTGTTAGAATGATAGTATACTGATCATTTATCTAGTCACAACATAAATGATAAGAAATCAACCAAAGATACAGGACAGGGAGCAAAAAATTTGAAACATAAAAAGTTACTTTAACAACGTATTTGGAGTATAATTATTTTGTTTTTACTCCTTAGAGAAATTGGTCTTAATATAGATGAGGTGGGAAAAAGTTCATTGTAGCTCTTCCTGGGTTTCTGATTTTTACATGTTTTTTGTGCCTTTCTGAAAGTTTTCTTAATAGTCAAATTTTGTTCACCTTTTGGGCCCCTTTTCTATTGGAAATAAGATCTTTCACACCTAAGTATAGGAATTTGAACAGAAAGTGAAGGGAAAAAGCATTTAATCAGTGATGTTAAAGCTATTATTTTGTATTCTATGAATCAATTCTGGTAAGAAAGATATCTTCATGTTAAATTATTTAACATTTTTAGTATGGGAAAAGTCATAGTAAAACTTGTTTGTCAGTTTATCACTGCATAAACTACAACCACATGATCTCAGAGGGATCCATCCACGAACATTTACTTCTTCCTCATGTGTCTGTAGATTGTAAAGGTTTGCCTGATGTAGACTTAATCCCCCAAACTCTGAGTCCAGACAGGATATTGGAGGATGTGGCCTGGGATGGGTGTAGATCTGTCCTCTGACCATTCTGGGGCCCTGGTGAAGGGAAGGCACCTCAGAAGAAAGTGAGAGTGGAAAATAGCAGGTGCAAGCACATATTGCCTGTGAGCACCGAGACTCGGCATCGGCACACTGTTGCTTCTGTCAGTGATCCACTGATTGGAGCACGCGGACTGAGGTAGGAGTTCATTTCTTCCAGGAAGGAGAAATGAGGATACTTCTCCCGGGGATTCAGAGGGAGCAAGGAGTGAATGCTTGCTAAATAATGATCTAATATACTACCTAGGAAACATGATAAATGAAAGAGCACAAATTCAAATCCTGTGAGAGTTTGGAAATAAGTGACTCTCTTGAAATTCATAATCATTGTCACTTGGGGTACTGACGTTTGGTAATTCCTTGTTGTGAGAGGCTGTGCTGTGTGTGGCGAGATGTTTAGCCCATCTTGGCATCTACTCACTGTATGCCGACACCACCTTCCCCTCTTCCAGTCATGGTGCAAAAATGTCTCCAGAGATTGCCAAATGTCCTGTGGGAAGCAAAACTGGCCCCCGTTGACGATGCCCCTTAACTTATTTGTGCTTGCAGTCTTTGAATAGAGGAGCATTTTATTTTAAAGATGTAGAATTTTAAGCCCTGAAAGGCTGCTTTACTGAAGTTTGCACTGATGTAAATAACAGATTTGGGATTGAAATCCAGATCTCTTAATTGCAAAATGTGTGGATTTAATCATACTGCTAAGAGTTAATCAAGAAAACGTCTTAAATAGGGTTTTTCCTCAATAGCGGGCCAGAAAAGGCAATTACAGTGTGCAGACAGGAAGGTCCATGAGGATACTCAGAATTATGAGACAGTAGTGTGAGGAAAGGAAGATTACTCTGCCTACACCAGCTGACATGAACAGTGCAGAATGAGTGGTGCCACGAAGCACAGCTGTTTATTAACCAGAAGAAGGAAGACAGGAGAGGGCTCATTAAATAGCTGTAGCAGTCTATATACAGTCTTGTTTTAAAAGAACTGTCAGATGATGGAAATGGTAGAAGCAAACGGCTGGCTATGAGGTGGTAGAAAAGGCATCTAGTGATTTATGCCGTGTTAGGGATTCTGAACTTTAATCCCAAAAGCGGAGTTAAACCCACATGGAAATTTTCAACAGGAAATTCACGGTATCATATTTAATCTTTAATCCTAGGTAACATCACCCTGTCTTTCTCTGCAGGTTATATTAGAGGGTGGATTATGAATGGCAGGAAAATGCGTTATAGAAGAAAGGACATTATATGAAGAACACATATTCAAGTACTAGGGAATGTCTACCTTTGGATGGAGATTATAGTTTTAATTTCCTTTGTCTTTGCATTTTTCTGCAGTGAGAATATATATTACTTTTGTAGTAAGTAGTCTCACTGTTTCTGCTGGGAAGACACTTCAAGACTCCCAGTGAATACCCGAAACTGGGCAGTACCAATCCTCGTGTACCTGCTGGTACCAGACGCCAGCCAGCATGTACAGTGTGCGTAGACGAGACAAGGGGGTGATGATTGACGTCGCACAGAGGATGAGTGGGACAGCTCATGATTTCATCATGGTACTTACAATGCAATTTAAATCTTACGAACTGTTTAGTTTTGGAATTTTCCATTTAATAGTTTTGGATCTGAGTGTGCTGTAAGTGACTGCAACTGTGGAGAGTGAAAGTGCAGCCGAGTGGGGACAGCTGTGCTGTGTTTCATGAAAGTCCGTTGAGGCAGTTCAGTCGAGACGTTACAAGGTCCCGGAGGGTAATGGTGTTGGGAGTGATGAGAAGAAAGGTTTATCTGGTGGGACTTGGGGCTGAAGTATTTCAGGACCTGGAGAAGTGATTTGAAGGGCATTGTTGAAGGAAAGGGAAGAGTCCAGGGCTTCCTTGGGTTTCTTGCTGAAACAACTCATAGGAAGGAAGATTTAGGAAGATGGGAAGAGAGTTTCGGGGAGACAATGTATTCTGTTTTGACTGTGATATGTGTGAAGTACTCACACATGACATGCACTTGGAAGGTCCTCAGTTTTCCATTGAAAAGAGGAGTCCAGCATTCAGGACAGGTTTGGGTGTCAAAGCAGATTTGGGAATACGAAAAAATGATGTGTTTAGGTGAAGGTTACACATGAAGAACACATAAAAGAAAAGCACTGCAGATGGATTGCTGGTGATAAAAGTGAAATGTAGGGTGGCCAAAAGACTGTCTAGGCAGGGGTGTGTTTGTTAAGGAAGCCAGGGCAAGAAGGAAGTCTTCAAAGAGAACAAGAAGCATGCAAGGTGAAAAGGAGAGGCCAAATGTGGTGCCTAGCAGTCTATATTTAGCTTTTAGATCTCTGGAAATCTGAGCAAAAACAGAGATAGAAGTTGAATAGCAGTGAGTTGAGGTAACAAAATAGATACTGTGAGGAAAAAAAAATCTTTTAAGATATTTTCCCTGAAAACAAAGTGAAAAAGTTATTTGATACAGAAGAAGATTTCCCAAGTTAGTCTTTTTTTTCAGTACAGAAAGATTTCCTAGGAAGACTTGGTGAACAAAGATTCATATATGGCTAACATAATTCAACATTAAAGGAATTTTTAATATGAAAACTGTTTCTTTGGTGATACTTTTGAAAAATTTTGCATAACTTAAAATATAACTAAAACTTGAAGATGTTAATTTTGTATATGACACATAGTGCTACTCTTTTCATTAAAAGAAGTAATTAATCTATTAAAATTAGAAGAAAGATATCATTTTGAACAGTTTGCCTTTGACTGGTGTCTACGTCCATTAACTTATTTTGTATCTCCAGATCACTTAAAAATGTCGTAAATTCCTTCCTACTTAATTTCCTTTTCTTCTTTTTCTTCTGAGTCACTTTTTTCTTCTCATCTTTTAAATTTTTCTAATGCTACAACATGTTAGGAAAAATAATTAAAATTATTATTTAAAATAGAAGGTAGGGCAGGACATTTTATATATTGGCAGTTGCTACGTATTTTGTTGTAATTTTATAATCTAAATATTTATCATACTGTTTGTACAGATTTTCAGTTATTTACTACGTATCATTTAAAAATCTTGAAAGTTTATGATTGTAAATGTTTGGATTTTAAATGCTCATGCAAGTCTACTTTCATTCAACTTTTTACTGTTTCCTTCCATTTTCATATATTTTTCTTCTAATATAATCAAAGCATATATGTTGAAAAAAGGCTAATAACCTTAGTTATTTCCTGAGTCCTATGACTCTGGAAAATTGGCTTCAAATCAGTGAGTTTGCTAAACTGACCATATGACGTTAGTGAAGTTATATTTCACTTGAATTAATGAGTTTCACTTTTTAGAAAGGAATCTTGGGGATTTTAGCACTGTTTATCATTCATATCTGAAATATAAATAAATTTTGCCATGTTTCAAGAGCATCTAAACTTCATTAAAGGAGGAAGTTTTAAGATGGGGGAAGAGGTGCCTGTCTGTGGAGTAGAGACAGAATAGTGCAGTGTGTGTCTGGGGCATGGGAGGACTCAGCCTCCTTGGGCAGTAATGAGGAAGGCACCGGGGTTTCGGAGGGTAAGACTGAAAAGAAACAGGGTCCAGAAACAGAAAATGGAAAATGAAATGGAAGGTTGGTTATAAAGTGTAGAAACCCCCTGATTTCTATTTATATAAAACTAAATGTATGACATTCGAACCATGTAGTTTGAATAGAATTGCATTCTTGGCTTTATGGTAGGAAATAAACGAGTTTCCAATGCAAGCTCTAAGGAATAATAACTGCACATAACACAATTGTTGAATTAAATAAGTGTGTAACTTCATTTTCTAAATCTAGCATACTTACCCATACTAGTTAATAACAGATACATGTTTACTTTATGAGAATAGTGCAGAATGACTTATGCTGGACCATGAGGGAAAGTAGAGTAGAATGTTTTTGTGTGGTGCTTACATTCTCGGTGGAGGATGAAATTTAAAGGTAAAAGGGTAGAATTTTTTGTGATATAAAAGAAATACATTCTTTAGATCACTTAAATTTGCAGATTTATAAATGAGCATAGGTTTTATTTTTGTAGAGCTAGGGATTGAACCTAGGGCCTTCATATTAAATTATATCCCCAACCCCTTTTCATTTTGTGTTAGGGTCTAAGTTGCTGAATTACCCAGGCTGGGCTTTAATTTGCAGTCCTCCTGCCCCAGTTTCCCAGAGTGCTGGGATTACAGAAATTCACCACAATGCCCATACAGGTTTAAGCTCTTACTACTGTTTATATGGAGACTACATCCTTAAAACACTTCCCTATGGTCTTGGAGTTTCTGTATACACCAGATGTGTATACATCAGGGTTAAAGATGTTCTAAGTAGAACAATTAAAACTTTTTTTTATTAAGGAAGGAGCTTTATTTAGTTCAGTTTGACAGATGTTATACGTTTGGCCTATTTCAGGCTCCTGCTGTGAAATATATGTTGTATGAAGCATAAACACATCTTCATTTGTGGAACCACAAAGAGCTCCACTGTGGACAGGGTATTTTTCCTGAAATAGATGATAGCTTTTACAGTATAGAGAGAACAGAAGACTAATCAATTAATTTTCTGAATTTCCCCTGCTGTGGCTTTCATTCAGTGGTAAGTCCTGCACCACATGTACACTTGACTATAAAGAGTGATGAGTGGGAAGAGGTACTTGAGTTGCCATTACTTGAATGCGTAGGAAACCACTTTCTAAAATCCATTGCCAAATCCAACCTGGCTATCCATTATTTACTACTAAAAAACACTTTTGTAAAACTTTCTAAATAATTCACTGGTGCCTCAGTGGATATTGCAGTTAGATTTCTATCATGACATACTGAGTTCACTTTCTGTTAGTCTTTCTTGAAAAGACAAATTGAAGATAGGAAACAGTATCTCTGAATGAAGAAATAAACTGTAAGAAATTTTTGTATATATCAAATAACCTTTAGTGCTGCTAATTATTAATTTTTTAAAAAATTCAGTATTTTGGAATGTCATGCGCAGATACTATCATAATGGTTTGCGGGCCTATATTTTCTGTTGGTTATAACCAGCTATAAATTACTATGTTCTATGTAAATGAAAGAAGGATTTGTTGGGAAAAATTTTGGGAGCTTCCAGTCTTGAAGAAAATTGAGAAACTGAGCCCAAGAAAGAGAAGAACAAGATAACTTTAAGCACCTCATTACTCAGAGTTTGTGGACTTTTTCTCTAGAACGTAATCCTAGACATGATAGCACCAGCTATTCCCGTGTCTTTGTGTTTCAGTTGAAATATCAAATTGTGGGAGATAGAATCATATTGGTTCATCTTTGCATCATGTATCTGTTTACTCTGGGTAAATCAGGTTAGGTGGTGGCCAAGACCCCAGTGTGCACACATGACTGCAGAAGATTTCAGCAGTCACATATTTTGTGCCCAGTGTGTAAACACAAGGTGTGTGTGTTTACAACACCAGCCCTTGCTCCCTCAAGAACAACTCAGTTCCTTCCGATGCTCTTCTGAGGGTTGGTGTCACAGACTACTGTTCTCTGACTTTTGGAGATTTTATTTCTTTACTCATCACATTTGATCTGTCTTGAATGTCTATAAATACAGGATATTAGTAATAGAAAATGAAAGAAGACAGAAGTAAATTATACTTTGTGTGTGTGTATATATATGTATTCATATACTTTGTGAACATACACATATATGTGCGCACACTCAGACGTATACTGTACCCACACACGTATCTACACAAAATGGATGAGAATGAGAAATTCAGTTCCAGAATGGCAAGCAAGGACTTGTAGGTAGAGGCTACATTTCGATCCTGCAAACGAGTCAGCGGATAATGGGCTGTGAGAACAATTTCAAGTTTATTTTGCATTTGATTGGTGGCATCACTAGTTGGGGGAAAGGGGTCTTCATAGCCTGGTTTCTAAGGGGTTTGTGCCCTTGCCAGTTGTACCGTTTGGAATTACAGTAGTGTGAAGAGATACTGCCTGGGATACACTCTTGCTAGTGTTAGCTCTTAGGGCACTCAGTATTAGAAGTACTGGAGTGGGAGTCTTCTTGTTTGCCAGGGATTTATCTCCACCCCGAGCCTAATTTGTTTAGCTCTTACTCATCCTTGGTGAACAGGAGCAGTTACTCCATCCAGAACGGTTACTCCTATTACTGCTTGTTGCTTGTTCATAATAGATGAGAATTCTGAATGGCCAGGTGCAGTCCCAGGTGGAGCGGTGGTCTTTCTGCATTGTATCTGGGAGTCTCTCTTCTCCTCCAGTTCCTGCTTTCCTTCTCCCTCTCTCTGTCCTCCTCCCCCTCTCTTTTGGCCTCTGAACAACAAAACCCCGGTTGGGCTGCATTAGCAGGGCAAACAGGCCTTGGTGAATGTGCCTAACCATTGTGATTTCTTTATTCTTGAGCTCCTTAAACAAATATTTGGCTCCTTTGCCATGTGAAAAATATCCTCAGCGTACATTATCCTACCATATTGTTACCAGCCTTCTCGTCAGAAAACGTGTTCTGGTAAGCATTTGTGTGAGACATTTGGAATGCTTATTTGAAAGCTATAGTCTCCGAATCTCCATGTAATATCCTTTTTCCTTCCAGGGGACTGGAAGTTAGTTCAAACATTAGCCACTGTGCTGGAATCTTACATAAATCCTGACTCAATATGTCACTTTGCTCAAGCAAATAAGAAGATTCTAAGTGACCACTCAAGTTTCACACATAGGAAGAATTTGTCTTCTCTGTTGTTCTTCATTGTTGTTCCTAAAAGGTGCTATAATCATGAAGTAGGATTTTGGCTACTGGAAATTTGTAAATTTAATTTGTGTTAGTGAACTCCTTTGCTACTGTGGATTTGGGTTGAAGGAGGCTGAGTGGTTTGGCTGCTGTCAGGTTCCTGGCGCTATGAACAACCACTTGCAATTTACCCGTACATGTGGAGGGCCTAATTGCATTAATCACTTTTACTTGGAAAGCTACTGGGTAACTCAGATTTTATGACCAAATTGCTCTATTAGCACCTAATGGATGATGGCAGCCAGGGTTAAATGATCACCTAATATGCTATATGTCAGTAGGGCCAAAGAGCAACTCAAAACTTGATACCTGTTGAAAAACACCTGACCTTAACCCAAACCCCAAGTGCCTCTCCACATTCTTCTATCAGGAGTTTGCATAAACTTCATACATATGAGAACCAAGTGGTAGCACAATTTATGTTAGAATTGGCCAAGTAGAGACCCTTCTTTGGCTTTGTACCTGACTCAAATTTGATAGCCTTTGAAAGACAATATAAGGGAATAGGCAGAATATCGCCAGTGCAAGAGCCCATCTGTCACTCTGCCTCCTTGGTAAAAATAATTCATTTTGGAGGAAATACCCTAACTTGCTAACTACGTGTCTCATAGTCTGATCCAGATGCTAGCAACATATCATGTAGGAGCTTGTTAGAAATGAAGATATCCGACCTGTTCCAGAATTACTAAATCAGAATCAGCATTGTAGTAGTATTTGGAAGTGATTTGTATGCTTATTAAAGTAGGAAAAGTACTGGAGTGGGAATCTTCTTGTTTGCTGGGGATTTATCTCCACCCCATGCCTAGATTTTTTAGATCTTACCAATGTGGTGTCATTAATGCAGAGGATCTGTGTGATGCTCTGTGGGAGGATCCGAGAAAAATGACTTTCCTTCAGACTATTGGCAGTTGTCTTTTATAATCCCCGTGTGTGAAAATTGGGCATGTTTTTATTGTAGCTGTTATTGGCAGTGCTATGAATTTGCTTCTACTAGGTTTGCAGCTAAATCTAGAATTGTAGCTCTTTATGTTTATTATAGTCAGAACATTAACTTTTTATTTAGATCTGTTAGTATTTTACTTTAGCTTAAATTTCTGAATTGGAGCAGTGTTCCAGGGTTCCCAGGAATTAGTTTTAACATAGATATATTATCCAGTATTCCCCAAATTGTGATTAGAACCTTGTGTACATTTTAGCCATCTAGTTTCAAGTCCTTTGTGGTAAGACTTAAAGGAGGGTTTATAACAGAGCTGGTGAAATACAGCCAGGTCCTTGGTCTGGCCATTATTAGCTTGGAGCCTCCATTCTTTAAGTTAGTAGCTCAAGTAAGGCCTTTTTTTTTTTTTTTTTAAAGCAGGAACATGTATTGGTACATTGTATACATAATGATCACATTCATCACAGTTATTTTGTACCTGTACATGATGTATCTTGGTTCTCCTCCCTCTTCCCCACCCCTCCCCTCTGTTCCCTCCATCCCTATTTACAGCAGGTTTATTCACAATTCTCCATGATTTCCCTTTCCCCTTTCTTTCTTTTTTCCCTTCCTGCTTTTCCCCCTTCTCTCTTTCTAGTTTTCCTCTCCTTTGTATATTATCTTCCTATTATATCTATTACACCTCTTTGTCCTATTTACACTTATGGTTTCTCATATCAAAATTGAGAAACAATTCAAAGTGTATTCGTGAGTGTCTAATTTATTTCACTTAATAGTATGTTCTCAAGGTACATCCATTTACCTACAAATGACTCTAGTTTATCCTTTTTTATTGCGGTGTAGTACAAACTGCATCTTCTTTAGCCATTCCTTGGTTGTCGGGCATTTAGGTTGTTTCCAAGAAAGTAAGGCCCTCTTAAGCTCAGGGATTGTTTTCTTTTACAATTAATCGAGGGGATTTTCGGGGATGTTTAATGATTCTACTTATGGCAGTCTCTTGATCACTTCGTCACATCCAGGAGATTTTGCATGTTGGACGGTTCCATGGATCCTGCTGACTGTGCCAGCTGGAACTTTTTCTGTTTTTCTCGCCACTTGGTTCCTGGGAGTTCAGTGCTGCTACCTGAGCGAGGCCGTCCAGGCCTCCCGCGATTCCTGCTGGGATCGGTGCTCTCGAGAGGCTTGCCCAGGAACATTTCTGACTGGAGTCACAGCTGGTCACACACTATTAATATGTCATTAATATAAACTTTACATTCACTTTTAGAAGTGGCCTGGTCAAAGTAGAGCTAAGTGTTTTAAAAGTGGCAACTTATTTTCTATTGTAGTGTATTTTTTTTGTATTTTTTATTTTAATTACTTCTCTAAAATGTTTTGATATGATTGATTGATTTTTTGGTGTTCACACTAATATCTCATTTGCCTCCTAGGCTGATTTTCAGTGTATTGAGGAGAACACTTTGACTTATTGAGAAATGGCATAATATGGTAGGGAACGCACCACGGTTAGACTGAAGCTGCAGGTACTGGCTTAAATCTCTTAAAAGTCAGCAGCTGTCAAAGTGTTCTCTTTCTCTCGTATCTCAATTTCTTTTTCTAAAAAAAGGGAAGAAAATTGTCTACTAGATAGGGTTTATTCTTTTGATTACTTAAGTTTTTATATATACTGTGAAAAAAATTTCAAGTAGAAAACTCTCTTATTCTCATTCTTTTGTTGCGAGTTTAATAGGCAAGGTGAACTACTGTAAGGAAAATTGGATTAGTTTTGGGGAGCTTAAAATGTTTCCTTCTGTACTTTTAAAAATTGACAGAAAAATGTATGTATTATGTCTAATGTGATGTCTAGAAGTTCATATGCATTGTGGAATCGTTAAACCTAAGTAATTAATTTAGGTCCTACTCCTATAGTTACCATTTCTGTGGTAAAAACACTTAATCTACATTCTCTGAGCATTTCTGCAGCATATAATATTTTGTTATTAGCTATAGTCATCATGCTGTAGAATGGATTTCTTAAACTTATTGAGCCCATGCTGTGGCCCAAACCTTGACCTAATTCCTTAAGATAAATGCGAAACACTTTTCAATAGGCTTATCTGTTGACCTCTAAATACTAAGAAACCTTAAAATTTGGTAAAAACCTAAGAAATAAACTTGTTTGTGAAGGCAGTTACAATAAGCATATAAATGTTTGCATTGTTTGTATTGATTCATATGTACTCATATATTTTAGTTTTGACTTCGGAGAGGATTGAAGAAAATATGACAAAATCATTTTTCTCCTTGATTTCATGTATTTTATTGGGAAATAAAAGGACTTTAATTTTATTATAGAGATACAGTATCTTTAAGGATGGAAATGTATTCCAGAAGAAAAAAAAAACCTTCCAAAATTGGAAAGCAGAGTGCCCTAATTGGGAAACCATTGTTGAATGAATAAGTATTAAGTACTTGTTTTATTCTAGATATTTTGTGGATACAGTGCCATAATTTATACTTTTCCTGCCCTGCAAAAGTTCCTTTCAGAACAGTGTTAACTACAGTCAGTAAACTCTGCTTTGTTCTGTGGTATCAACTCAGGGTGTGGTCTGCAGTTCAGCAAATGAATTACCTAAGAACTTTGTAGAAATGTAGAACCTTAGGCTCTACCAGACCCGTGGAATGGAAGTTCACAGTTTAACAGCATTAGCAGGCAGTGCGTCTACACGTTAGTATTTGAAATCCTCTGCTCTTGGCTGTGTGTGCAATCTTAGGTTCTAACTTAATTTTTTCCCAATAACTTTGTATGTTTTTTTTTTTTAACCACTATAAATGTCCAGATCTACTTTTCTGTATATTATTTTTCTTAACTTCTTTTCCCAGGTCAGAATAGAGAAGATTTTAAAACAAATATAATAATAATAATAATAATAATAATAATAATAATAATAATAATAATAATAAAAGTATTCTAGTCTTTTTTTTTCCTTCTTCCAAGTACTATCCTATCATGACCAGTTTTAGTTTCTTGCTATAAGTAGTCGCGTAGGTAACCAGAATTTTAGATAAATTCTTTTTTTCCCCTTTTTGTTAGACTAACCACTGGGCTCATTTTAATTCCCACCTAGGCTCTGCTCCTTCATGGTGAGCTGGTCTGTTCCACTTGTATTAGTAATTTTCCCATTGCTGGGACAAAATACGCTACACCCAGAATTTAAAAGAGGAAAGGTTTATTTGCTCCCTGTTTTCAGTGTTCAGTTGAAGTTGGCTAGCTCCAAGGCAGAAATAGCATGGCGGAAGGTCTTGGTGAAGGACAGCTGCTCATCCATGGCAGCCAGGGAACATGAAGAGGGAGACGAGCCAGGGACAAAAGTACATCCTTCCTGGTCAAACTCCTGGCAACCCACCTCTGGCCAGGCCCCATTTGCTAACAGCACATTCAGCTACAAAACTCAACAGATGAATCTACTGGTGAGTGTATTGCCCCCATGAGCCAATCATTTTCCAAACAAATGAGATTTTGGGGAGATGATTTTTTTTTGTTTTGTTTTTTGTTGGGGAGATGATTTTGATCTAAAATGTAATAACAATGAATCACTTCTATTTAAAACTGAACCTTTCAATTGAGGATTTGCCAAACTTCTTCTTAAATAGACACTGACCTCCTTTTCACCCTCCCCAAACCTTTTAAATATATTTAAATAAAATTTAACATAGTAAAAGTAATTTACCCTGTGTTAAACCTGTTGGATTCCTTTTAGGAATCTATATAGAGACCTCCAAATAATATTCTGTAGTCAGCTTTCAGCTGCAAGATTAGTATTTTTAAGCTTAATTGTGATACCAGCTTTTGCCAGGTCAAGGGAGGTGAAAACAATGGAGTTGGACTAAAAAATGCTTCAGTGATTCTCTTACATGTTGCTGGACTGATTTTCTGTGTCGAGGGTGTAATTCTAATGTAAAAAATTCTGTCATTCATATGGGTGGAAATTCGAAGATTGTATGGGGTTTGAGAAATATCTCAATTTAGCTTTGATTCAGATTTTGATATCTTACACACTGAGTGTTTCATGGAACAACTTATTTTTGAGTTATGAAGTTTAATGTTAAACATATCATTTGGAAATCTATTACCTTTACTTTTCCTTTACATATCAGATATTTTAAGGGATAAAGTCTTAGTTCTCTTTCAGTGTATTTCCTATACTTGTTTCTGTCTTCATTGTAGGAACCTTTATGTTAACATTATCCTACCAAATAATACCATAAGAAACTATTTGCACAGCAACTATGCTGTGTGAATTCTAACAATGAGCATTCAAAGAGGTTTCTCTGGGGATACTTAAAATATGGCTAAGGAAATAGATGTAAAAAAAATAAGATAGCACACTTGAAGAAAATGTATTAGACACATATTAATTTCCAAAATAAGCTTTTGAGTGAAGGGAGGGAGAACAAGAGAGAAATATGTGTAACAAAATATATTATTACATCAACGAAGAGAATATGACCCAGAAGGTATACGGTAGTACCTTCGTTCATGAACACTTTTGTTTGCGAACAATTTGGTTTGCAAACAAAAGTGTTTGGCAAAATTTTGTTTTTGTTCGCAAACTCTACATCAGGTGACAAACATGACTGCGGCTATCTTTCCTGCACAAACACAAACGTGGCATCTTTATCAAAATCATGGAACAAAGAAAGTTCATGAACCCAGGTAACCATGTATTGTGGGGGAAATGGATTGCATCTCCCTTTGCTGAGTTTTATGTAGAGCAGAGATTTTTCTTTTCTGGGTTCTTTAGGGGCCTTGAGCATATTATTTAGATTGTATATTTTGAATATTCCTTATTTGAAATGCCTGTGACAAGAAGAATTTCAGATTTTTAATTTTTTTTCAGATTTTGGAATATTTGCATATGTAAAATGCAGCATCTTAAAAATTATACCAGAGTCTAAACATGAAATTCCCTTATTCGTATACACACACACACACCCCTTATAAATATAGCCCAAAGTTAATTTTATACACTATTTTTAATGTGTGTATAGTTTGACTACAACCAATCACATGAGGCCAGGTATGGAATTTTCCACTTGTGGTATCGAGTTGGCATTCACAAAGTTCCAGAGCTTTAAGCATTTTGGATTTTAGATTTTTAGATTTAGGATGCTCAACCTGTACTATGCTAGAGTGTCACTTGGCAGACTGATATTCTTATTAGTTTCTCCTTTATAATGCCAAAAAATGTCATTTGGTGTGAGGAATTATAAGAGTGAAATAATTCCCTCAGGGAAGTTGGAGTAACTTGAGTTAGGTCTTAAAAAGAAAGAAACAATTGACACAGAGTAAAATCTGAATTGTATTGAATAAATGGACTGATAGGTGAGTTAATACATATGGCTAAGTTGGACCTAGCTAAATTCCTTTTACTTTTAAATTTTTAAAAGTTTGAATAATGAGAATTTGTAAGAACCACTTAAATCATTTTACGTGCTACCTCGGCTTTTACTTTGTGCATGCCAAGTGAACTCAGTGTTTATTTTGTGCTAGTTGCTATCCTATGGTCTCTTATAATCTAAGGGAGTCAAATCACCACCCACCCTGTCTTTTCTAATAAGATAATGTTCTAGAAAGAGACAATGAAGCCAACAGTACCGACAAGTCAAAGTCAAAAGGTGAGATGACCATCTAAGCCAGAGGAAAAACTAAGGAAATCAGTAACAAGGAAGTAATGCAATGACAGGACTCAATGTGAATGGTCTCAGTTCCCCAAACAAAAGACACAGACTGGCAGAATGGATCAAGATGCAAAGCCTAATGATATTCAGTATACAAGAAACGTGTGTGATTCAAAAAGAAACTCACAGATTGAAAAAGGATGGAAAACATACTCATGTACCAAGAACCTGGAAAAAAGCAGAAGTAGCTATCCTAATTTCAGACAAAGTGGATTTCAAGCCAAGAGTGATCAGAAGAGGCAAAGAAGGTTATCACGTATTGGTTAAGGGACAATTCAACAGGAAGAGATAATGATTATAAACATATATGCACCAAATATGGGTACATCCAACCTCACAAAACAGATAGTAATGAATGTGAAAAATCAGATATACACCACTACATTTAAAATGGGGAACCTCAGTATCCCACTGAGGGTACTTCAGTACCCCAAATGGACAGATCACCTAGGCAAAAAAAAAAAAAATCACCAAAGAACTATCAGAGTCAAATGAAATCTTTGGAGAAATAGATTTAATTGATATTTACAGAATGTTCCACCCAACAACAGAATATACATTCTTCTCAGCAGCACATAAGACTTTCTCCAAAATAGACCACATACTAGCCCATAGAGCATGCTTAAGTAAATGCAAAAGAATTGAAATTTTCTCATGATTGGATCATAATGTAGTGAAACTAGGAATCATTGGCAAACAATACCACAGAAAGTATGCAAATACATGGAAATTCAGTAGTACACTCTGGAATAATCAGTGGGATATTAAGGAGAAATTAGACAGGTTTTACAGTCAAATGATAATATAAGTGCGACATACTGGAATCTACGGGACACAGTGAAAGCAATCCTAAGGGGGAGGTTTTTGGTGGTGAATTCCCACAGCAGAAAAACAAAGTGAGCCCAAATAAATAACCTAATAATGTACCTCAGTGTTTTAGGAAGACAAGAACAAACCCAAAGCTAGTATGAGGAAGGAAATTATAAAGTTCAGAGCAGAAATTATTCAATTCAGACTAAAAAAAGGATCAATGAATTGAAGAGCTGGTTCTTTGAAGGATTAAACAAAATAGACAATCTCTTTGCCAATCTTACCAAAGTAAAGAAAGAAAAAAAAAGAAGAACCAAATCCAAGCAATTAGAAATGAAAGAGCTGGAATCACAGTGGATTCTGCCAAAATCCAGAAGATTATTGGTAACTACTTTGAGAAGCCATACTCTAATAAAATGGAATATTCAGAAGAAATGGATAAATTCCTAGATACATATGAATCACCGAAGCTGAACCAAGAAGATATAAAAATCCAGTGTCAGTCAGTGATACTGAAAAGTGGAAAAAAAAAAAACACAACAACTAACAACTAAGAAAAACCAAGATCCCGATGGATTTGATACCAACTTCTGCAAAAACTTTAGAGGTGATCTAACTCCAATACTCCTCAGACTCCTTAATGAAATACAAAGGGAAGCAGTCCTTGCCAGGTCATTCCTGGAAGCAGGCATTACCTTGATTCCAAAAGCAGAAGAGAACCCAACCAAAAATCAGAACTACAGTCCAGTCTCTTTAATGAACATAGATGGAAAAATCCTCAATAAATTCCTGGAAGACAGAATGCAGCAAATCATCAAAAAAATTATATACCGTGACCAAGTAAGATTCCAGAGATTCAGGGATGGTTCAATATACACAAATCAATAAATTTACTACATAAACAGAAACCTGGACAAAAATCATATGATCATTGCAATAGATGCAGAAAAAGCATTTGACAAAATCTAACATCCATTCATGATAAAAGCCCTGAAGAAAATAGAAGGTCCTTATCTCAATCTGATAAAAGCCGTCTAGGACAAACCATCAAACTAGATGGAGAGAAGCTGAAAGCTTGCCCTCTAAAATCAGAAACAAGACAAGGATGTCCACTATTCAACTCTCCTCTTCAGTATAGTTCTTGAAACATTAGCCAGAACAGTTAGACAAAAGAAAAAAAGGGGATATGGGTAGGAAAGGAAGAAGTTAAATTATCATTATTTGTAGATGACATGATCTTCTGCATAGAAGACCCCCCCAAAACTCCACTAAGACTCCTAGAATTAATAATCAAATTCAGAATCTTGGCAGAATACAGAGTCGACACTCAGAAATCAATAGTGTTCCTGTAAACCAATAACAAACTCACCAAGAGAGAAATTAGGGAAAGAATACTTTTCACAGTAGCTTCAAAAATAATAAATACTTAAAAATTAACCTAAGCAAGGAAGTAAAAGTCCTCTCTAGTGAAATCTATAGTACTGTGAAAAAGGAGATTGAAGAGAGTATCAGAAAATGGAAAGATAGCTTTTGTTCCTGGATAGGCACTACCAGTATAGTCAAAATGGCCATACATCTAAAACTTTTATACAGATTTAATGCAATCTTAGTCAGTATGCCAATAGCATCCCTTATAGAACTAGAGAAAGCAATCCTAAAACTCACATAGACCCCAAAGAGACCTAGAATAGCAAAAACAATTCTAGGCAACAAAGATAAGGCGGGGAGCATCACAATCCTTGACTTCAAGTAATACTACAAAGCTATAATGATAAAAACAGCTTGGTATTGGCAAAACACAAACAAACAAAAGAGACTTGTGGATCAGTGGAACATAATAGAGGATGCAGAGACAACTCCAGGCACACTCAACTATGTTATATTTGACAGTGGGGGCAGATCCTTTCCCTGGAGGAAAGATACCTTCTTTAACAAGTGGTTCTGGGAAAACTGGCTGGCCACATGCCGAAGATTAAACCTAGATCCATCTTTCTCACCATGCGCTAAGCTAAATCAAAATGAATCAAAGATCTGAGTATTAAACAGAAACACTTAATCTGCTGGAAGACAAAATAGGTAAAACTCTTAAAGACATGCGTGTAGGCAAAGACTTTCTGAACAGAATCCTGATTGCACAAGAAATAAAGCAAGAATCAACAAATGGGATTATGTAAAATTAAAAAGCTTCTACACAGCAAAGGAAACCACCAACAGAGTAAAGCTTCTACACAGCAAAGGAAACCACCTACAGAGTGAGAAAAAATTTTACTAGCTATTTTACTAGACTAATAGCTAGCATACGTAAAGAACTTAAAAAAAGTAGACCCTCAAATTTAAAGACTTAATCAGAAAATGGGCATCTGAAATGAATAGACACTTTTCAGATGAAGAAGTGCAAATGGTCAATAAATAGATGAAAAACTGTTCAACATCGCTGGCCATTTGAGAAATGCAAATGAAAACAACACTAAGATTCTGTCTGCCTCCAAAAAGAATGGCTACCATCACAATCAACCAATAAAAATTGCTGGAGAGGCTGCAGGGAGAAAGGATCCTTCTTCATGTTGTCAGGAGTGTAAATTGGTACAACCCTAGGGAAATCAGGGTGGAGATTCCTCAAAAAAAAAACTAAAATTAGAAATTCCATTTGAGCCAGCTATTCCCCTGCTAGATATCTTCCCAGAAGAATTAAAGATATCCTGCCACAGAGATGTATGCGTACCCATGGTGATAGCAGCATGACTCATTATAGCTAAATCTTGGAAGCAGCCTGTATGTCCATCAACAGATGAATGGATAAAGAAAATGTGGTATTTATTTACAGTTATGGTTTCTCATATCAGAGAAACAATTTGATGTGTACTCATGAGTGTCTGATTTATTTCACTTAAAAGTATGTTCTCAAGGAACATCCATTTATATACGAATGACTCTAGTTTGTCCTTTTTATGGCTGTGTAGTTCTCCATTGTGTAGAAAAAACACATTTTCTTTAGCCATTCATTGGTTGTTGGGCATTTAGGTTGTTTCCAAGACTTAGCTATTACAAATTGTGTTGCTTTGAACATGGTTGTGCATACATCCCTGTGTTACAACAATTTTAATTCTCCTGGGAAGATCCTCAGTTGAGGAATAGCTGGGTCAAATGGAACCTCCAGTTGTAGTTTTTTGAGGAATCTCCATATTGATTTCCACAGAGGCTGGATCAGTCTACATTCCCACCAACAGTGGAAGAGGGTTCCTTTTCCCCCACAGCCCCTCCAGCATTTGTTATTGGTTGATTTTTCCATATACGCGGTTCTAACCATAACTGTAAATAAGGACAAAGAGGTGTAATAGATATTATATGAAAGGGAGATAATATACAAAGGAGAGGAGTACTAAAAAGAAAGAAGGGGAAAAGCAGAAAGGCAACAAAGGAAAGAAAAGGGAAAGGGAAAATATGGAAAATTATGAATAAACCTGCTGTAAATAGGGAGGGAGGGAACAGAGGGGAGGGGTGGAGAAGAGGGGGGAGAACCAAGATGCATCATGTACAGGTACAAAATAAATGTGATGAATGTGACCATTATATGTAAAATGTACCAATACATGTTCTTGGTTTAAAATTAAAAAAAAAAAAAGAAAATGTGGCATTTAGATACAGTGGAGTACTACTGTGCCACAAAGAAGGATAAATTTGAGTTGTTTGTAGAAACGTGGATGTATTTTGAGACCACAATGTTAAGTAAAGTAAATCAGACACACAAGCTTAAATATTGCATGGTTTCTTTTGTATGAGAAACTCAGAATATAAACAAAGTGCAAAATAAAAGACAAGACAGAAAAAGAAGTTATTGTAATTCAGCATGAACAATGTATAGTAAAAGTGTACATTAATTTAGTGTGTCCTTGTGAAATAAGAAATTTCTGAGTTAGTTTTAGGGGAAAAGGTGATAATTTTTTACTGTTGAGTAAATGGGCACATGTGGACTAGGATGCTGGTTGTCAGTCCCTCAGGCTTTTTTGTTGTTTGTATTTAGTTTCTCATTCTTACCAGGACTTCTTAGAGCTTAGGTTCAGTGAGTAAGTGACCTTAGGTTTAGCCTGGGTAAGTGTTCGTTAAGCACGATGGTGAGATAATTATAAGTAAATGCTCACTGTTTGAGTGTTAATACCAAATTGCGTTTTAAATTAAGACTTTAGTTCCTTAGCACAATAAGAGTAAATGGATCCATTTGGGGAAAAACATGGATAAAAAATTAACTTTTTTTATGATCTTTGTCCAGCCCAGAGAGAAATGGCTGAATTTTCAAAGGACTTCACTGAAGGAAAGCAGTCCAAGAACTTTTTCTTTGCTTCCTCCTCTGGTTTCTTACTCACTACAAAAATTCGTAGCATTTGCTGCTTGCCTGTGCCGGCTCCCTGTGGCCTTTCACTTTTTTATTTAAACACAGATGTGAGTTCCTACTTTTCCTCCTCAAAACTCTGCTTTTTGCTATGTGTTTACTAGTTGTTTCCCATAGGCATTTCAAATTTGAAAATGAAAATCAGGTTCTGCTTTTGGTGACTAACCAAACCTGTTTGTCTTTTCCTAGATCTCTGTGCTTAGTTGAAATTCTACTTCTTCCTAATAGCCAGCTAATCATGAAATACTCTTAGTTGAAGTTCACAATAATCTTTCAGCCTGCAGCTGCTGCTCAGAATGAGCCATTAGCTTTACTCTCCAGGGTAATACGCTATTTGTATAACTGGCCTCCAGTTGCTAGACTTTTCTGACTCCAATCTATACTTCATATTACCATGAACTGTGTTCACACTTCTGCACCCTCATAAGTATACCTCTCCTTTAAATTATTCAGTGCTTCTTGAGAATCTTTACAATAAATCCAAATTCCTAGATTTGCTGTATATAATTTTGGGTATATAACCTAGTTTTACATTCTAGAACCCTGTTTCCAGAAACATGACGTGTGTATCAGTTAGTGCTTACTAGAGAAGCAGATTTAATGTGAGATATACAGAAATGCTGTATGAGGATTTACAAGATAAGCTTACCATGGCTGCTCGCAGAGTCCAGTGTGGAAGAGTACAGAAGGGCTGCCTGTGTGCTGGAGATCTGAAAGATGGTTGAAGGCCTGAAACTCTGTAGTGTCCTGTGTGAGTCCATATCAGGAGGCAGAAGGGTCTGCGCTGGAAGCCAGGAGATGATGTCTGTGAAGACTGGAGCTTCTCCGAAGAAGCAGAAGTGAGCTTTCCTGTTTCACTTCCCTCTTACAGACGAACTGACATGCAGGCTGGGTTTTCTGTCTTCAGTGAATCCCTTCAGCTGTACCCAGTACTATGCTGATTCAATTTAGTTGGGCGTTTCTTACCAAGTTGACATAATCAATTAACTATCACAGTGTGTTACCTCATTACTTTTCACCTTTGAGTGTACTGCCTGAAGTAATATCTTACTGAACATTTTAACTTCTGGCCTTTTCAAATTCCTATCCTTACATCAAGATGCCATTCAGATGTCTCTGTGATACTTTCCCCCAGTGTGTTTCACTGCACTTGTTTCTGTAACAAATTATCATGGCAGAATGGTGTGAGATAACAAAGACATAGTTTCTCGCATTGAGGAGGTCAGAAGTCCAACGTCAAGGTACCAATGGGGCTTCCTCCAGAGGCTTTAGGGAAGACATTCCTTGCCCCTTCTGCTGTCCGGTGGCTCTAGGTGATCCTTGACCTGTGATCATCTTTCTTCAATTTCTGTCTCTGTCTTCGCCTCTCCTTTGTATTGGCAACTTTGCTCCTTATAATTCAATTCAATGCATATAAGATCTCCCTTGGTACTCCAAGATTTCTCATCTCAAGATCCTTAATTACAGCTGAAATTGCAAAAGCCTCTTTTCCAAATAAACTCATTTTCACAGGTTCTGGGTGGACATATCTTTTGGGGGGACCATCATTCAGCCCATTACGCTCACCAAATTCACAGTGTATTAATTTATCCACTTGATGTCCTTTCAGTATTCTCCATCCATTTTCCTCTGTAATTTCGTGGGGCTTGGTTCATATCTCTCATTATATTGCATTAAATTTATATGTTTACTTCTTTCTCATTAGATTCGAATTTTCCTTGATGGATACTAATTTATCCATTCTCATTCTTGAAAATTAAAACCTCTAATCCATTGTCAACATTGTTTCCAGGTGTTGATAATTTTTTTATGACTTAAATAACAGTAAATATAATTGTGTTAGAGTTCTCTAGAGAAACAGAACCAATAAGATAGGCATACCTTCATATGTCTCCCAGTTATGGAGACAAGGAAGTCTCAAGAACTGCTTTCCGCAGAAAGAGAACCAAGAAAGCCACGTATAACTAAGTCGGAGGTTGAGGGCTTGACAGTCTGCGGTGGAGGACTAGGGCAATCATGTGAACCTTAATCTGTATCCAGAACCCGCAGGACGGGGAGTGCTAATGTTTGAGGCAGGAGAAGTAGATGGTCTCAGCTTAAGCAGAGAGAGTTAGTTCCCTCTTCCTCCAACACTTTGGTGTGTTCAGGCCCTGGAGGGACTGGGTGATACCTACTCACGCTGGGGAGGACGTCTGCTTTGGTCAGTTCACCAGTTCATATGATACTCTCTGACAGACATATCCACGTTAATGTTTCCCATTGATCTAGGTGTCTCTTAGCCGAGTTAATCTGATAAATGAAATTAGCCATCCTAGTAATCCTTCCAATATGTTAATTTTTTGGCTACTTAATGTCCTTTCTTCCAAAGATCTTGTCCTTCGAGTTCTCTCAACCACTTACTCTATGGACATGCCTTGTTCCTTATCATTACAAATATCTGTAAGTACTCTAGAACTTCAGTTTTCAGCGTAGCACGGTCCTGTCGTCCACCACCTGTTCTTTCCAGTGCTCCTCCTGACTACTACTTTCATAATGCTTCTTTGACCTCATTTTGTTCTACTTCCTTTTCGTTGTTTTTCTCAACCACTTGTGTGTTCATGCCCCTCCTCCCCAGTTTTGATCTACTGCCGATCATTATCATTATCATCATCCTTATCCTCATCTTCTCTTCTTAATTTGTCATATTGTCTTGGTTGAAACAGAATCCTCTTGAAATTTTTCCATACTACCTGGCTGTACTAGTGCAGCAGAACACAACTAGAGAAAAACACACATTGATGTTTGAAATTAATAATTTAGCTCCCAAAGGAGCCCATAAGTCATGCCGTATTTCCCTAATTTAGTAACTTGTCCATGTTCCCAGAGGTTCAATTTTTCCTTATTCGCTTGCTTCAAAGCATCAGTGTCACTTCTATCTTTAGTCTAAGGTGATGGCTTTGTCTCCCATTTTATACAGAGAATACGAGCAACTGGAAGAGGAACTGCAGAACCCCTCCCCCCTCGTAATCTCCAGCTGTACCTGTTGCAGCCTCCCTCCTTTCTCTTTGCTGTGGATTACCTGGCAGTTTCCCCTTTTGTACACAAGATCTACTCCCTCTATGTTCTACAGGAAATTGTTGCTGTAATTTCCCCCTTTCTCTTCCATTTTATTGAGTGTTCCTATTGATATGCTAATAAATGTCACCCTCTCAAGAAACCTCTTGTTTTGTATATATTTTTCTTAATTGCTACCTCCATTTTTACCTTCTATTCCTAGAATTAAAAAGTCTTTAAAAGCTGTCTACATTTTCTCTCTACAATTTCCCTCATTCTCCTCTTTTTTGCATGTAACCGCAGTAGACTTTCCCTATGTCATCTCAAAGCAATACCTTTATTAAAAGCCCTGATGATATCAACATTGTTAAATCCAACAGCTGGTTTTCTGTCTTTATCTTAATTGACTTGTCAACAGCATCTGACACAGTGATTACTCGTTATTGAAATTTGCTTTTCTTTATTTGACTTTCAGGACACTGAATGTGTGTGTTTGTGTGTATGTGTTCCTATTACTTTCTGACTGGTAGACCTTTGGTCTCTTTTGCTGGTTCTTCCCCATTTCCATCAAAGATAACTCTAAATTGGGCCAAGGCTCAGTTAATTCTTTGTTTTTTTTTTTTTTTTTTTTCTTCTTTTTATCTGAGGTCACTTTTTAAATTACCTCACCTGGTCTTATGGCTTTAAAAATAAAAACTGTCTTATTCTTGGACTTTTATCCTGAACTTCTGATTAATATGTCCAACTGTATACTTAACAGCTCTATTTAAGTTTCTATTACATATCTCAGAATGCAAGTTGAGCTCTTGGTCTTACTTCTCAGATGTGCTTCTTTGAAATTATTGCCCAACTCACTGAGTGGAAATTCTAGTCTGGAAACATGTTTGATGCCTGCCTTTTCACATACTGTGCCCAATGTGAACCCACGTTTGCTGCAATCCAAATATATCCGCAGTCTGGCGTGTTGCATCCTTTTCACAGCTCCTGGACCAATCCAAGCCACCCTTGTCATTTTTTTTTTTTAAATCCTGCATTATGTTTACTGATTTCATTATTTGTCCTTGCCCCTGCAGGATCATTGACCGTATCAAAAGGGGTCCTGTTAAAGGACCAAATCATGTCACTTATCTTCTCAAAGCCATGTAGTGGCCCTGTTTTGCAGGCGAAAAGGGGCCTGCTGTGGCTTACAGAGCCAGCCATCTCCCTGGTGCTGTCCATTCCTTCTCCAACTTTCAGTTCTTTTAGCAACTGTGATCTTCTGAGTCTAAATTTCTTCATTGATATGTTCCACCCCCACATCCCTCTCTTCAAATAGTTATTGCTTTTCTATTTATTTTTTCTCTTTAAAAGAATATATATGCAACTAATGTACCTTTTCCCGTCCTCTAGATTGTTCTTTAAAAATATTAAAGCTAGTAATAGACCTTTATTGAACAGTACTTGTTACGCAACTACTAAGAAAGATGTATGGCTATTTATAATTATACTTAACAGTTTTATACATAGATCTGGCTTTGAGTCATTTTAATCATATTTCTGTCCAAAACAAACTTGATTTAACATCTTTCTGTAGGCTATTATGTGTCAGATATCTTACTGAAGTCAGATACAGTTTACGCTTCTGATCATTATTATTTTTTATTTTACCGGGGAATTTTCTACTGCAAAGAAAAGCCATCAAATTAGTCTGGCCTGGAAATTTTGTTAGTTTCTGTATAGTTCTCTAAATTATGGTTCATTATTTTTCTACTTGTTCTAATTCCTTTAGAAGAGATAACAATATTTTAGTTGTTATGCCTTCTTTTCTTCATGGTCCTAACTCATATTCATTGCACTTAGCTTGATTTTATAATTGAGGCATACACTTGTTCTTGTAACCATGAGCAACCAGTCTGCTCCAAATAGGCCATAAAAATCTTTCCCATTTCTTGTTAGGTAGCAAGTATTGAGGAAAGAGTGGTGAGGAAGGTAGAGAATTAGAAATGTCCCCTGTAAGGAAGCCAGGGGAATGGTTTTGGGGTCATTATTTGTGCTTATGTTCAGAATTTATAGAGAGATGAGTTCAGTCTACTTACAGTAAACATGAGCATGTTAATTTTGCCATTTCCTCCTCTTTTAATTGTATTCCCCTGCCTAACACTCCCCAGTGACTTCTAATTGCAGGTACACTTACATTCACACTCCTCGCTGGGGCTTCTAGACTCTTTTCCATGCTGCTAATGCTCCTTCCCACTAACTCTCCTGTTTTATCACGGCTCTGTCTTCCCATTCTTGGGATCTTGGCTTAAATATCATTTTCCCCAAAGAGCTCTACCTAAACCCTTTTTGGTTTACTTCACTGTGCTTTTTACATTTTTATAAATTTATTACATTATTTGTTTTTCCTGTTGTCTCCAGCAAATTTTAAATTGCACAACTTGTTGCCTGAATGTGTGATGAATAAAATGAAAACACAGCAGCCTCCCTGATGGGCGGGCAGATGTTTGAGAGTGGTCGAGGAGGAGAGCCGGCCGTGGTCTGATGGTCTGTGTAGGAAGCAGAAGGTGAGGGCTGCGCATGGGCGGGCTCTGCACTGGGGTGGGAGAGCGAGGACCACACGGAGCTGAAGGGCAAAAGTGCAGGATGGGGGATATGGGACAACATCATGTTTTTAAATATGATAGTAAAATAATCACATTTATGTTTTTATTTTATTTTATTTAATGTTGGTTCTGGGACTTTCTCACTGAATTACATCCCCAGCTTTTTATTTTTACTTCTTTTTCTTTACTTTTGAGACACGGTTTCTTTAAGTTGCCCATGCTAGCCTCAAACTTGTGATCCTCCTGCTTGTGCTTCTCAGAGTGGTGGGATTTCAGGCATGCACCAGCATGCCTGGTTATATTTATGTTTTAAAGCAGCAACCGTCCGGAGGGTAGAGGATGAGTGAAAGGGGAACAGTCTAGTTAGAGCGGAGTCATTACAGACTGCTGCAGGGGTTCCTGTGATTCGTGAATGGAACCCGGAGAGCTGCAGAGGAAGTGAAAAGAAACGTGAGCAAGGAGGATTACTGTGAGGCAGAACTGGGTGCATGTGGACCTGTTAGGCAGTAGTCTGTGCAAAAGGGAGAACAAGTCAGGGACGACTTCGGATTCCTCCTCATTGCTGGATGCTTGTTACTATCTGAGTAGGAACAGGGCATTGAGTACAGTGAGTTCAGGTTTGCTGTGGTTGAATTGGATGCATCAGTGTTCTGTTATCATGTCCAAAAAATAATATGTATTTATATCTTGGGAGACAAAAATGTGAGTCCTGACAAGGAAGGAAGCATTGAAACAAGAAGGGGTGAGAAGTGTGAAATGAGAAATTCTAGAAAACATGGACCAGCAAAAACTAAAGAAAGGAAGAATCATAAAAAAAAAAAAACCTCTGCAATACAATGATGAAGTGGACCAAGAATGCCACTTGTCTTTGAGCTCTACACCTTCCCCAAACAAGCAAATTGAAAGATATTAGCAGGCACGGATGAATTTATGAACAATTTGTTTAGACGGTTAGGAGGCAAATATTTACATTGGTAATTAAGCTGTCTTAGAGAACTGAGGAAGTAGGCTTCCCAAGTACTAGATTATCATGGCTCAAAAACTTGGCAGAGAGTCCGGAGAACTAGTTTTAACATCTTTAATACTGAGGTGAAGTTGCATGAGTAGAAAGTCACCATTAGGATTTATTTGAGGATCACTAGAACAGTTCATTATTCTGTGATATATCAATAAGCTACACCATAGGTAAAAGACACATGTTGTTAATATGTTAGGAAAAGTTCATAAACGTTAATTTCACGTTATTCTTCACAGTGAGATGATACATTTTCAAATTTCCATATTTATTTTTAATTTTTTAAAATTAAAATTTATACAAAATTACACAAACTTACCGACCATTTCACAAACTTACAGACCGTGATACAATGTGCCTTTTGCTTGTAATGATCAGTGTAAACAACCACATAGATGCAGTATTCAAATTTATTTTAAAAAAATTATAAATCTCTGAAATGAACAGAAAACAGGGCAGCCAGTTTTTGCAACTACCACCTACTTCTTTTAGAAATGCAAAGGAGGAAAAGCTATCATGTCACTGGATTTATACAACCCGAAGTTGCTTATGAGCTTAACGTGTAATATGAAATTTCAAAAGTATTTTCAGTAGTGTCAGCAAGAATACCAGGAGTCCCACAATCATTCTTCATTAATAATGTTGTTCTATAAGTAATATGATTGAATAAATAAATTGATACTTCAGTTACTGAGCAGTAAAATTACTAATTTTACAAAGATATAATAACACCAAATGATCAGAAATAATGGAGAATGTAGTCAGATATTAACATTGTTTTTCTGTAATAATAGTTACTTGGACATTAAGAGCAAATAATAAAGAGTTTCATGCAAAGTGGCAGATAAGGTATCATTACTAGTATATATAACAGAGCAAATAGTTCTAAAGTTAATCTGGAAACATGAATTATAAAAACCTCTGATAAGAGCAACCTTAAAAATCTTGCTGTAATAGATTTTGAAGATTCTTATACATAATTAAAATAATATAACAGGAGTCTAGAATTGTGAGATATTTCAGAAGAAAAAACAAGAAAATAGAAACACTCAAGAAAATACAGATTAATAACTGATGATCACTCTTACTCTTGAGATATTTAAATATAATTGACCTAGATCCAGTTCTGTCATATCTGGAAGTTCAAGGCCTTTTCCTCAGGCTAGTGATTGGGACATTTATTTTTTTTCCCCATTCTACTATCTGGATGTCTAACTTCCTGTTTTCTGTGCCATATCAGACCACATGTGAAACTCAACTCTTTGTTCATGTTCACAAAGTAAAGACTAGAACCACAGAGCCCGTCAAGCCTATTTTAAGTCAGTTGTTACTACTCCTTGCTGGTTCCATCTCCACCATTTCATTAAACATCCTTACCTGCTCTCGTGTCTTCTCTTAGTCTTTGCTTATCGTACTTAAAAAAAATTTTTTTCCCTTGCTGTCATTTTATCAGAGTTGTGGTAGGGGACATCGAATACATTTTTAGATTTGAGATATCATTTTAAATGGAAATCTCTTCCCCAATAACTACGTTATTATGATATGTTAAAGATGCTTTCATCTTTTCAAATGTAGTCTTTTGATTAAATCTTAGAGAATTCCAAGGTTTTAAACAGTTCGAAAATGCTAATGTTTTACTGTTTCTAGATGGGATGTATTACGAAACATGGAAGTTAATATTTTTGGATTTATTTTATGAGGTAGGGCCTTTGCATAGCTTCCCTCACTTAAAACTTCAGGCAACTACGTGAGTGAAAATTAAGGATTGGAGAAACTAATCACTTTGCCTGAGATCATCAAGTAAATAAATAGCATATCGAAGTCAAGGTCTTCTGATTCACAATCCTGTGCTCTTTCATTGCCTTCCATTTTCTCTTAGGAGTAAACTTTAACTCTTTAGAAATGAGTAGTTACTTTGTTAATTTAAATAGAGCTTCATAAATATAATTCTGAACAAAACAGATGAATTTAAGAACCAGAAGAAAATGAAAAGTATGCTGTTGTTATAGCTTCACTTTCATCTTCTTTATTTAATGTTCAAAGTCATTAATCTTACTCTCTAGTTTCTGTGGACTTTAATAATGAGTTTCCCTATTGAATTGCAATGTAGTCTGGTTTCCCAATATTTTATCTTGATTCACTCTTCCTTATCCTATTAACAAGATATTGCCAGATATTAGAAAATTACATAAAATTCTGAAAGCATGAAAGAGCTATATGCCAATAAACTCTTTTGAGTTTATGGATAATGTAGAAACAAAGCAGTTTACAAAGGAATAAAAATTACTTCCTCAGACATTGGAAGCATTCTAAATATTGGAGTGTTTGAGAAAGGCAAAAATGTTTAAGTGAAGTTACAGAACCAATGACTTTAAAAATACTTTAAATGTATTTAAAATAACTATGTGAATGTAATAAATTTTAAAATGTAATAACATGATATAAATATTTTCTACTTACTGATATTTATTATAGCTAATTATCTAAATAAGAGTTTAAAGGCCGATATTAAAACAAAACATGCCAATTGTGAGGAAAAGGTGAAAAATATGGTAAATGGTATAGAAAACGCAAGTCCCATTGTCCCTTAATTCCCACTCCCAGGCCTGAGCCGCCTGGTTGGTGTCTTGGCGTGCGTTGCATGTCTGTGGTGCTGGGTGTTTGATAAACACCTGTCTTGCTGTTAGGGTTTT